>OMLM01003633.1:2468-26448 GCA_900302695.1 Helostoma temminkii
ACTCTGTACTGTGGTTGTTAAAATATGATTACACACACACACACACACACGTTTAAGGTCATTTCAAATGAACACATATGGAAAACGATGCACCAGTTAACAGGTATTTCATATTACAGTTCATCAAAGCGATTGGAAACCACCAAGGAACTTATTGCTCATGTCCAGCAGGGGGAGACCAATCTCAAGTGGGGAGAGTATCGTCTTCCAATTGTTAGAATAAAACCTTACTAATGACGCAGTTACTTAAAATGAGCAGTGACTCATATTGCAGTCTAAAACAACTGCCGAAATGAATCAATGAACTTTATGAGAAAGTTACCAGACAGTTTAAATGACGACTAAAGCACAGTGTGAGAGCTGCACAGTTCATCTGTAAACCTGTAAGCTTCTGACAATGGTCAGGCGCCAGAAAGGGAGCATCCACAGTGTAGCTGCACAGCACCAAACAAACACAAAGAACCTTTTGTCAAGCTTGGAATATATGTGTGTGTGTGTGCTTGTGTATCAGATTGTTGCCTGGCGTGACAGTTTGGGGATATGGCGTTGTCTCCAAAGAGCAGCAGCAATATGCAACCAGACAGCAGGGATGGATGGATGGCTCTGTGTGTGTGGGTGTGTGCTCAGTGCACATGAATAGAGACCCATGAACTGCCAAACACACACAGAAAACATGTGGGCCCCAACCTATAGCAAAACTCTGCACAAACAGGGTTATAAAATGTTAATGCAGAAATCAGTCAAAGGAAGCTGGCTGGTGGCTAAGAGGTTAACGGTGCTGATAACGTGATCGTAACCTCCCTTGCGCAAGTCAGACTCAGGTTCTCTCTGTGACTTGTGTTAGTAAAAATTGGGAGTAAAACTGAAAGTGATACAGTATCATTAAATTTCAAAACCGGTTTTGTAAATAAAAATGAGAAGCCCAATCAAAATAGATATCTTGTGGATGGAGGACAAAAACATTTTTGTAACTTTAACACTACTGTGTAAAGCCGTAGTTTATTTTTTCATGCTGTTACGTCAGTCTGGGGCTGATGGCATCTTTAAGTCACCCACAGGCACACAACTAGGTTCTGACATATGGCTACCACCTCAGGCTCCTCTCGCTGAATGGACCAAGAGTTGAGTTTCACATTTTCACCCTGAAACTCATTTAGAATTTGTTTGTCGCTTGGAAATCCGTGTACAGCGAACAATCACACTAAATACATCGCCTACTTAACGGAGTGATTCCTGCAGATTGTCTGGCAGCAGCACTTCCAAAGTAGGCCAGTCACACTCCTTAGGGGCTGGAGCGTCAGCACTGCAGAGGACTTCCAAGGTTTCTGAGTGATTTTGGTGGAGTTCTGTGTCCTCACTGCAGCTTATTCAGAAAAAAAAACCTACAAGCTCTCAGTCAGTCACAGCTTAACAGAGACAGCAACCTGTCTCATCCACTCAAAGTCACGACTACAGGTCACATCAGTGTTGATTCCGTCTGTGCTGTGTCCTCATGGTGGGACCGAGTGAGACTGTACGGCTCTTATTTATTAATCACTCGTTCTCAGTTCTGTGGTGTTATGTCAAGGCTGTCCATGTAAACTGCACAGCAACTGAAATCTGTGACAGCTCGGATTAGTGTGAAACACACAAACACGAGTAATCGTTGTCAAACACAGCAAGGGCCACTTGGGTAAAGAGGACAGCAACACGAGCAAACTGGGCCTAAACAATTTGGTTTCCCAAGGAATGCAATACTAAAAAACTACATGATTATTATTACCATTGATAGTGTCTGTGCTTTACTTCAAATGTTTTAGGAGTTTTGACTTTCTTAGCTCATTCTGTTGTGTCAGTCAGTACAATTCTAGTGTGGTTTAGTCCCTGGAATTAAGTTCACAGCACAGCTTCAGTTTTAATTCAGACTCATTATTGCTGGTTTAATAAGTTAAAAAAAATACTACAAAACAACAAACCACTTTGATTGCAATTATTAGTAGAAGGGATCACAATCTTACATGTATGTGATGTAATCCTGTTTTCTTCATTAGCATTGTGCCGTGAGCCAAACGTTGCAGTGATATATAAACTTGGCAGTTAAATTTATCTTATGTTGAACACGTTCGACATCTGTGTAATCTTGTGCTGCAACGTAAAACAACAATTATGTGGGCTGATACATTTGAATGAGTGTGAGAAAATGCTTCAAGCTCGAGTGCTGTTTGAGTTCATCTGTACAGATAAAAAACAACGAATTATCCTATGAGCAAAGGTGTGTGTGTGTGTGTGTATCGTAATCCTGATCATACACTGTCATTTAAAAACTACTGAAAAGTGAATGTTTTGGGGTTTTTTTAAGCAGTAACAGATCTACAGCATAAACGCATACAGCTTGCTCACTGATAATGGGATAAAGGATAAACAATGCCAGTTATCTCTTCTTGTACAAAAAGGCACGTCTGTCCACTATCAGTGTGAACCTAGAGCCACATGGATGCTACTCAACACTCAACACACACCGCAAGTTTAGGAGGGTAAAGCTTCCCAGCCATCGCCATCATGTAGCACTACAGCATGAGACCAGGAGCCTCCCTCTCACATCTGTAATTAGGATATGTGGGGAATTCCGCCCAGTTTCACAGAGCAGCACCAACTTAGTCAAGTATCCTACAAACAGCTTCCTCAAATAATGCCTAATCCAAGGACCGCAAAGAGGCTGTCTTTGTTCACATTCAGTCGCTGAAACAAAAACGAAGAGCTTCACCTCTATGTATGCATCTACTTACG
This sequence comes from Helostoma temminkii, assembly GCA_900302695.1. Classification (NCBI taxonomy): domain Eukaryota; kingdom Metazoa; phylum Chordata; class Actinopteri; order Anabantiformes; family Helostomatidae; genus Helostoma; species Helostoma temminkii. The sequence goes on from OMLM01003633.1 coordinate 5,235, forward strand.
TGGAGGTGATGGTGCGGAAGCGCTCCTGCCCTGCTGTGTCCCAAATCTGTAGCTTCACCTTCTCCCCGTTGATCTCCACCGTCCGGATCTTAAAGTCCACTCCGATTGTGGTGATATAGCTACCTGTGAGGGTGCATTTGAACACAAAAATCAAGCGACCTGACCTTTAAGATGAAAGCTGCACACAGAAATGATGCTACGGTTGCACACACCTGAAAATGTGTTGTCTGCAAATCGCAGGAGGAGACTGCTCTTCCCCACTCCTGTGGAGGAAACGGAAGCACAGGATGAGGTTTAGAGTACAACAGACTTCCAACACAGTGCACTGTTTATAATACCTATAAGAGCCAATATCTATAGTTTCTCATATTTTACCCTAGTTACCCAAAAGTACAATCATGTGATAACTGCAAACCAAACAGTTCATCTCAACAACATTCAGTACTTTAAGTCATCTGTAAGTACCTGTTGCACAGGGTGAAGGATTTAAACTATGCACAGCTGCATTCTTCATGTTCATTTGCAGCATTTCGATGGATGACTGAATCATAATCAATGCAGCAGAACAAGAAATAACAGCAAGAGGAAAAGCTTGAGTCAACAGAGGCAAGACAACAGATGGAACAAATATATCTATCCGAGTTCCTAAAATTATCTTGAATCATAAATAGGTCTTTGGAAGCAGTAGCAGTTACAAAATAGAAGAAAGGAGAGAAGAGAAGCGGAAGAGGATTCAAAAGGAAAGACAGATGAGAGGGATCATCACTGTGTCTTTAGCAGATCAGTTGTCAGGTAACAACTGGAAGTTAGGAAGTGACTCTGCTGTGCAGCCTGGGGTGGGACTCAACCTGCAGCACAGTTACTTAGTCGACCTATTGTGTTACTGTCATCTCTTGTATGATTGGTCCCAACATAAAAAGCTCTCGGGTTCCTGTGGTCTCCACACTACAGAGCTTTGTTCAAACAATAATCAAAGCTTCAAAGCAGAAGAGAGATCATGATCATCACCTAACATATCATGGCCTTCCTGCTGTCTGACTGAAAAACCTTCAACACCTCAAGATTCTCTGTAGGGTTTAAAGAGGTGTGGGAGTTAACATCCTTATGTTACACAGCTGAATGAGTGTCAAACCAATCTCTATGAGCAGATATGTCATGTGGCTGCTGTGACATACCAAGGGCAAAATTCTCCCTGTGTACAGCTTGGAGATGCACTGTTCGACATGTCTGATTCTCAGTAGCAGCCGAGAAGGGGCAGAAGGTCACAGCATCCTTCCGAAATAATCTCAGTGCAGCTCTGCAGACAGTTGCAGCTGAGGAGGACACTGGCCTCTGTGTCAGCAGCAGTGAAGGGCTTGCTGTGCTGCCTTAACCTCTACTATGAGCAGCCAGCTGATGGGGTAGTGCCAGGATCGGCACTGTCAATGAATGCAAAGATAACTGCCCACAAAGAGGTTCTGCCGGGTGAGGCTCTGCATTTACAGAGGGTTGGGTCATACTGACTTTAACAGGGAGACAGAAGAAAGGCAGATTTCTATCATGATGCATGTACACGATTCACTGTGGGTTCTTAAATTGAGTCAATGTGACTTAAACACCCAGCTGCTTGGCAGACCGATCATTTAACAGTTGACACTGACCACTCAGTCTCACTTCACTATCCTGTGCCTGGATGGATGCAAAACAGAAACTGCAGTGCAGCATTCCTCCACTACCAGGCAGTTAGCACTATCATGCTAGCGCGCTATATAACAAAACAATAATATGTAACAATATATATTTAATGACGAATAGGTTGTCCTACATCAGCTGACCTAACAATGTGCAGCTAACATACATAAAGCTATCTTTAGCTTGTGCAGACTAGTCCCAGAGTCTCCAAATATTAGCTTCTGAGCGCAGCTAACGTTAGCTTACAGCTAGCTACACAGCCAAGCCTCAAAGTGCAATGTAGGCTAACTTCCAGCTAGCATACACAGCTAGTAACAGCAACATATACAAACGAGACGCCAAATTAGAGGATTATGGGGAACCCTGGAATATAATTTGGGTCGCTGTGTGTGTTTCCCATGATGATCTGGAGGCGATATCCGGCCTGATCGGCTGACATGCCCAGCCCGGACATACAACCTCCGCCCTGTCACCGCCACATAAATATGGCGGTTGTGTACTTCTAATTATTTCTATGCATTACATGAAAATAAATAAAAGGTGTAAACGCGCCAGACTGTTGCACAGCAGACCTGGAGTAGCATTTCAGCTATTCTTGCTCTAAAAAAAACACGACAAGGCCCACTTCCCGTCTAGCATCCCCGGCGTCGGCTTACCGCTGTCACCGATGATGAGCAGCTTGAAGAGGTAATCGTAGTCCCTGGCCATGCCGGTAGCTGGTGGCTCACCCCCGCCGTGTGCCGCTTCTTTGCTCGGTTTGCTGTCCGACCCCCTCGGCTTGTTAAAATGAATCAGTCCCCAGATCCCCCGATTTGAAACGACCGCTACAGATGCTAGAAACAGTTAGCCCCCGGACCGGCGGCGTTTTACTCGGGGTTTCGCGGCGTCAGCAATCCTCTCCCTCCGTTGCAAACAGCCGGAAACTCCGCTTCCTTCTCTGGTGGAGCTGCACCCAACTCTGACCCGGCCTCACTGCGCAGGCTCCTGCTACAGCGCAGCCATCCCATCCCATTGATGAACAGTACACACATGCTACTACTCAGTTGATCCACATGTACAGGATGGGCCAATAAATGGCAGGATCCTTCACATTCTAATCATTAAAAACATTTCATGAAAACCTTTCCCCTCCCAGTCTGTCAGCTGCTGCTTCAGAGAGTACTCATACTCCCCTCCTTCTACTTTAAACTGATACAACTCTCATTGCAGCCAAGAATTGACTGAAAATATGTAACATATATGAAATATATATATATATATGAAAAATATGAAACAAAACACTGTAAAATAAAAAACAAAGTAAAACAAAACTGAAATCCCTTTACAAAATGATTCAGACCCTTAAATTCAGAAGCCTCTTCAGCAACAATTACAGCTTCAGACCTTCTCAGGTAAAGGTCTCTGCATAGATAGCATAGTTTTACAGAGATTTTTAAAGGGGTTGTGCCTGGAGCTCTTACCAAATAGTGAAATGTTTGTCTTATCAGATTTATTTCTCTTTAAATAAAGTCTGATAACCTCCAGGCAGGCCGTGAGCCAGCTCTAGCCCCTCTGAATTGTTACCAAGATGGTCATCCCATCTCCACAGAGGACTGCTGAGGCTCTGCTAGAATGACCACTGGTTTCCAGTCATTCAGTTGGACAGCCATTTCTTGGAAGATCCTGTTGAGTCCAGACTTTACTCTTAAACTACTAGATACTATATACTATACTGTGCATCTAGGCACACTCAAAAGTTTTTGAAAAGATTTATACCATTAACCCTGATACAGCTTTTGTGGGGCAGAGTTCTTTGTTCTCCATGTCTTGGTTTTTGTCCAGATACAGTGTGAATTGTGGGACCCACAGGCTCATTTATTGTACAATAAATTAAGAATTCTGCTCTGATCTGGTTTTTAATACATGTGCACCATGAGTTAATTGTAGACCATCGGGTTTATATAAATAAAAACAAAATCTCCAACACAGTGTGCAGCAAATGAAGAGTGTGAATACAAAGCAACTGTAGGCTTCATCTGTGCCAGTAACTTAAAATCTGAAAAGCGATTACACAGTGATTAGAAACATGACGTTACAGTCAAGTGTGATTAAGTTTACCCACCCTGAAGAAAACAGCTTTGCAACATTTCATTCAGTTCATTATGAAATCAAGATTTTTTTATTTTTGTATTGTCTTTTTACAACCGTATTTTTATGCTTACAAGAGGTTGCAGCCCTCCCCCCAAACAACTCTCACACAAAGACCAAATAAAAGATAGGTGTGTCACTTCATTACAGTAACGTCTGAAATGCCTGAAACATTTTGGTAAAATAAGTAGCAAAAGACTGAAACATCACAACAGATTTGGCCTTGTGTTTTTCTAATGTAGGTCAGTACAGGAGAATAACCTGCACGTTGTGAGATAAAATAAAGAAATTGGCCGCTAAAATAATACAAAGTGAGAAAGGGGGAAAAATTGAAAGCTTTTGGTGAAATATGAAGGGAAGCATTCAAAACACTTCTCATCTCAGCCTTGGTCCATGAGGGGCAACACTGAGTGTGTGTGAGGCGAGTGTGTCTGGGGTTGTCAAACATTGAAGATTTGTTTCACATGATTTCTGCAGATGCCGTTTTGCTGCTCAGTCCTGCTCCATCATGTTAGGATGGTGTCATCTATCTCTTCATTGGTATCTGGTAGGCTGGCGATTTTCTTCAAAGACCGGCGGTGACACTCCGACAGCAGGTCGTTACTCGCAGAGTCCAGAATGGCAGTCATAGCCTGAAGGAATGAAAAGTAAATATCAGAACAGTTTTTCCTACGTTTCTCATCTGCATATTGTAATTCCATTATCTGCAGACTGACCTGCAGGGTTTCCTCTCCCTGGCGGAGTCGTAGCAGGTTGACAATGGTGTGTTCGCTCTGGGCTCTGACGGTGGTGTTCTTGTCCTTGGTGTTGTCCAGCAGACTCTTCAGCACGGGCTTGATAAAACTGTCCTCCATAAGGGGCGTATTTGGGTCTTTGAAAACCCACCATAGCACCCGCTCGGACACTAGTCTGATGTCACTGGACTGATTCTGAAGACACTGTGTGGTCACACAGACAACACATGTCACACCACTAAAACCTTCACCTATTACACACTATGGAAGCAGGTGCTCATGACAGTATTAGTCTATGTACATAAACTCCTTCCTCTGGCTTTATATCGTTATTCAAGTATACTTGATCTTGTGTGATCTTACAATCGCACAACAAAAATAAAAATCTACTTATAGTAACTTCTAACACTTAATATATTGAACCACAGCCAGAACCAAGTGTGTAGCACTTTGTACTGATATACTGGCACTCACTTCCTTGCCTGTTTAGATATAGAAAAGGGAAGCCTGTGTTTATGAGTTTGATGAAATGGTTCCTGCTTTACCTTGACAAACTGTGTGATGATGCGCTGGGAGATACTGCTGCCTCCCTGTGTTCTGAGATGGTGCTTCATCAGGTATCCCATCGCTCTGATGCCACTGGTGGCAATGGGGATCTAGAAGAGGAGCAGAAGAACAGTAACACAAACAGGAATGATATGCAATGGTAATTGACATAGGAGAGGACATAGAAGTACAGACTATACTCATTATGTTACATGTAATATGTACATCTTTGCTGTTTAGTATAAAAAAAGAAAAATGCATATACTGATTTCTTAGGACAGTTTAATATATGCAAAACAGGAAGAAAGTCTTAATGCCAGCCTCTCTAAAGATCACTAATATGTCATTTCTTTGGGGTCAGTATATATCTTGGCTTGGAGCAGTAACTCCCCGGAGTCTGCGCTGGTTGCTGGGCAGCATTATAGTAATGGCATGACTGCTGCCAAGAAATTGTTGCAGCATGTAGCTCTCAGTAAAACCACAATATGAACAAGGCTATTTTCAATTGTCTAACTATTTCTTTACAGGTTGACATACAGACACAAGCTCGCTCCTCACCCTGTCAGCTGTGGCATTGGCCAAAATGGTTTCTGTCACACAATCACAGTATTCCTTCCCACACATCTTCTCGGGGGCAGACTTGACAGCTATGGCTAGGGCCAAGCTACGACCATGGCGAACCATCCAGTCCACACCAGACACGTCCGCTAAGGCAAGAAGAAGAAAAAAAAAAAAAAAGAACTTCTAAAGAACAGCAGAAAATGCACAATCACACACACACACACACACAAAATGAAACCTTGCACAAATGCACCCTGAAAAATGATCCTATAAAAATGTTGATAAAAGTACTTTTTGTACTGAAACTAAGGAAACTACACATTTCTAAGTCACTACCTTTATTTCAGTTTGTCGGTTGTATTAACCTGCTAATGAGAATATAACATTTGATAAACCAACACTATGCAAACATATTTTATTGGATATTATTTAAAGAACTGAAAGTGATAACTGCAAATAAATACCAACCCAAAACATGTTGAAGTAAAACACTCCTCAGCTCCTCCTCTGACAGGAAGGCACACAGCTCGCCAACACAGCCTGCTGAAGCCATTCGAGTTGCATCCTACATGCACGCACACACGCAAACCAACCAGACAGCCAGACACCCAGACACAGACAGGTTGAGTGTCATTTATTCTCAAACTAACATGGAGGCTTAAAACCACCTTTTTACAAAACCACATCCTCTGTGCCTGACTTCCGTTTTTCTGCTGTGATCACAGAGGAAACTACAGTACTCAACAACTCTGTGAAATCTCTTCTTATAAGTGCTTATACTTATTTAACTGGTAATAACTTGTGCATTCTAGGTTGAGTATTCTGAGTGCTAGCACAGAGAAAAAAAACCAAAAAAAAAAACCAAAAAAAAAAAAAACATCTTTCATCTTTAAACATCTGGTCCTCCTATCATACCTCATCATGTCCCAGCATGCTTAGTAATGTGGTGGTGATATTCTTGCGGATGGTTGGGTCCACCTTCGACCCAGCCCCTTGGATGACAAACCTTAAAGCTTGGAGCATAGTCTCCCTGTGAGGGGGTTAAATGGTACAACAGAGGCTTCAGAATGACAAATACATACAATAACAACTTAACAATTTAACATCTGTTATTAAAAAGTCATTGGAGAAAAAAAAAAAAAAGAATTTCAATGCTACTGAATGTTTCCTATGTTAAGAACAGATCCCAAACAGTACTGGATATTTGAAGCAGACACTAATTTTAACATTTGGACCTTTAAAACACACAACACATTTTTTTTTATATTTAACTGTGACCAAGGTCATTGCTCACACCGAGGGGCATTGGCCATGTCAGTGCTCTCTGGTGGACAAATTATGTCAGAGACACTAGTTTTAAAGAAACATGTTTGTCATTTCTGTGCTGATGTTTCTTGCTACTTATCTCTAACATGTGCACAAACTCATAGCGGTTTATCAGTCAGGACGATTCGGAAAAACTGTGATGTTACACAAATTATTTAGTTTGTTTTTGTGGTATGCTGGTGTTCGTGTGTTTTGCTTGTAGCCTACTTTATCTGCCCACTTAACACCACTTTTTTTTTTTTCTAAGGGGTGACACGAGTTGACTTTATTTAGATCTCTGGTTCTAATTGTCTAGTTACAATTATACTTCACAGGTTATAGCCTCATCTGAAAGCATGCGTGAGGACTTCCATACAAGGTCTACTGTGAGAGTACTCACCGGACTCCGGAGTCCTCAGCGTTGCGGATGGCCGAGAGCTGCTCATTGAAGAGCGGATCCACCTTGGTGTGGATGGAAACCAGCTGGCCCAGAGCCTCAGCAGCCCTCAGCCTCACTCCACGGCTCGAGTCCTGCAGGGCTTTCAGGAAGGTGGTCTGTAGCTGAGGCAAGAAGGGCTTCAAGGCGATGCCCACCTGTGGAGAAGGAATACAATCAGAAGGACAGAGTTGATTTGTTAAAGCCAAACATTGGACTTCAAGGCTTCTAAATGATTTTCAACAGTATTTAATCTTTTTGGTGCCTCAAAAGGAGATGCAGGTACAGACCTTTGCCAGCAGTAGGGTAAGAGTCTCCAGCAGAGCAGTCTTCACTGTCCAGGCAAAACGGTCTCCTAATATACGAATAAGAGGTCCAGTTATGTTAATGACAGAGGGCCGCAGTGCCTCGGGTGAAGTCAGCTTGATGACCCCTCCTAAAGCTTTAGCTGCCTCTTCTTTCTGCTCAGGGCTTCCAGTGAGGACCCCCTCCCTCAGGACCGGCAGGATACAGGTCACACCCTGAGAACACAAACACAATGAAGAAAATAAAATATAATATATGCATAACAAGAGGTCTGTAACAAACCGTTCTTGATAATTGATTATGCTGTCAATTCATTTTGATTGCTTAATTAAGGCCTATTACATTTCTGAGCTCAACAGTTAATCATAGATATTTAATTGACAAAGCAAATAAGTAATATATGTATAGTTTGTATGTATAGTATACTGTACGTGAAGCTGTAAATTAAACCATTACAAGATGCTCACAAGTCTCAAAAGACAAGCTGAGTTGATGACGGTTCAAAGGATTCTCAAGTTTAGCATAAGGTTCATTCCACGAGTATTTCTCTGTGAGTTTTATCCAGAGAAACTGAATCAAATTAGTAAAAGCTGTAGGCGTTGACTTTGAAGCACCCTAACATTACCAACACTACAAGAACAGTGTTTGTCTTGGCAGGTGCTCACACTGCAGTAAAGTTGTTATGTTTTGCATGTTACCCTGGAAATGAAACTAGCTGTCTATGTGACTGGTCACCCTGGTTTGGACACAATTAGTCATATCTGTGACATAAGAACCAGAATCTTGCCCAGGATAGTGTCAGAACAAAGTCACAAGACAACACGGCAGCTCAGGCAAACAAGGGCTTGTGGTAAAGGGTAGAAATACAAGAATGATGACCATGATGTAATTAGGTCTGAAGGTTTATTGTCTCAGAAGGAGCCTTCTTACCTTCTTGGGGAGACAGAAACCAGGCAGGTGCTGACCCTTCACGTCTGCAGCTGCTGATTTAATGTCTCGATGCAGGTCATCGATGAGAGCCAGTTGGCTGCTTGCATCCAGTTTCTATAAAACAGTAAGGAAAAACACTGAGTCAACATTTTTTATATTGATTACCATTTTCTTGCATACTGTACAGTTTAAAGACATTTGTGTCCAGTTATTTTCCATTTTCAACACACCTTAGTAATGGAGTTGATTGTGTCCCAGCTCTGAGACAGGACTTCTGGGTTGGAGTCATTCAGAAGGCGGATCAGGCCTGACAGAAGAGTACGTGTGTGGGCACTGTAGTCCAGACGTGTACGAGCAAAGTAGGCATTGAGGATGGTGACAGCAGCCTGTCTGAGGCCTGGGTCAGTGCCTCGTGTGGCCTCCAGCAGGTCCTCTATTATGATACGCTGCCCTACTTCATCTTCCACTGACAAGATCACAGTCTGGCAGTTGCACAACTCCTGAGGAAAAGAAACTGGTATTTAGTAATCAACCAGCAAAGTAAAAATAAAAATACAAATAAGGATGTTATGTAAATATATACAGTTATAGCCAAACAGGAGCAGCCTCCATTATGGCCCATGAATGCCAGTGTTACCTGTGCTTCATCCTCTGTTCCTAGCTTGACTTTGAGGGAGGAGAGCAAAGCAGGCAGGATGACCCCTAGGTGGCGCGTCAGAGCATCTCCAGCCACAGCAGACAGGAAGGCCAGGACCCGGGTGTTCACAGGAGGAGCAGTCAGCTAGGGCAACGAGACAACATTTAGTCAAACATACATGCAGGCACAAAAAGAAGCCTCATAGTGTCCAGACAAACTGAAACATCTGATTGTGACTGTACCTTTGGAACCAAGTAAGGCAGCACAGAGCGACTCTTCACTGCCATGACTTGCTTTAGACCATCTAAAGCAAACTCAGCTGTCTCCTCGTCATCCTGGGAAAACACATTCAGCATATTTAAAGGCTTGGTTACAATATTTCTTAATGCAATGTGGATTTTAGACTCTTACCAGCTGTTTGAGCAGGGTAGGCAGGATGTCATCCAGTGCCTGATGGCCAATGGTTGCATGGAGCTGCTCAAAGGTTTTAGCAGCAGCCTCTCGAACTTCCTCCAGAGGATCACAGAGGGCCTTCCTCACTGTGGGGACCAGGGACTCAGAGAAGACAAGCACCTGCAGCACAACCACCATCAGGGTAATAAAACCTCATGTCCAGAAAAACTCAGACATCTGGCCTAGGCTTTATATGTTCTGTTCTTTCTTTTCTAATTCATATTTTCTATGACCCAAAAAATAACACTCTAACACTATCCATCGATACATCTAGGTGATGTGGAAAGATGAGCAGGCTAGACTTGTGCTTTGCCTTTAAAGACCTTGTGATAAATGTGCATATTTAGTTAAAAACATTAAAAATTTTTTTGGTTCAAAATTTGTTTTGAATGATGGGGAAAAAAACATCAAAGAAGCACTGAGGCTTTCTGTATGTACTAAAAACTGATTTGAAACTTCTTGGCCTCAAACAAAGCAACAATGACATCTAGTGGTGTGTAAAACATTTACACCACAAGACTGGTTTTAATGGTATTAATCCAGCTGTCTGTAACTCTGGTCTTCAAAGGCCCACTGCCCTGCTTGTTTTACAATCTCCTAGAGCAGGGATTGTAGGGAAATAAGCAGGGCAGTGGGCCTTGAGGACCAGGATAGGGCACCCCTGTATTATTTAATAAAAATGTTCAAAGTCTAGATACAAAAATCTGTTGCAGACACAAAACATTACATTCTATATATTGTATATTATTAACTTGTCACAGATTTATTTTAATTCCATGGTTGATGTGTAATATAATACACAATATGATGTGACGTAGGCTATAACATTGACTAATTTAACTTTTATTTTTATTACTTATCCTGCATTTGCAGGATTGTAGTTTTGAATTCTGGGAATAATTTTTAATAATCAAGTACTTCTAGCGGTGCTTATGATTTCTTATATGTGGGCTCATGTATTCAACCCCACTTGCTATTATGCTACACTCTTGCAAAGAGGCAGAGAAATATGAGTCTTTGTGACTCACCGCATCTTTGCTGGTGGACTTCATGATCTCACTCAGGCCAATGCACACACCCTGCCTCTCATCACTCTTGTCAGAGCGCAGCCCATCTTCCAAGATGGGAATAATCTCAGGCAGAATCTTCTCTCCCAGCTTCCTCACCAGGTCACCCAGGGTCCGAGCAGCAATCTGACAGCATATGGGCACACAATGTCAGTAACAGACCCTGTGAGGTTAATTTCACAGTGGCAGGAAAAAACTTTTTAACCGTAACCAACCAGGGCACATAAAAACAGAGTAAATTATATTGTAAAAAGGAACAATACCGTTCTCTTGTCAGGGCAGGTGGAAGCCAGGAAGCCCAGCAGAAGAGAGAATAGAGTTGGGAGGATTTCTCGAAGAGTTCTAGGCGTGTTGGACACCACAATCTTCCACACATGGAGGGAAGCCTGTCGAACCACCAGCTGGGTGTCTGAACGGCCCATGTAAAGGCCAGAGAGTACGCGGTTACGCCTCTCAGCACCAAGAGCAGAAATGATGGCCTGAGGAAAGGTAAGTCAATAATTGACAAATCAATGTAGGAACATTTTTCAAACAACATTGTTATGATGGTAAGTACAGAAAAATCATGTCAACATTTGCTCAGTTCTGCAGAAAATAGAAAATACATGCATTCATACTTTATTGGATGCAGCTGTTCCAAAGTTGTCATCCTCAGAAGCGGTCTCTGTGGTCATCTTTCCTGTTACTCCAGAGATATGGAACAGCAGATCTCCAAGCAGCTGCACAGAGCTAAACCTGCAAAAAAACAGCACAGACCCACAGTTAGTCAATTACAAGAGTGACATTTACTGATTTATTAATGTGTTACAGTGTATTAAAATCTAACCTGATCCTCCACAGGTCATCAAACAAGCCCTGTTCCAGCTCAGGAAGCAGCAGTGCAATGGCGGTCTCCGCATACATGCTAATGATTCGCTGTCCAGCACGCAGTGCTGTGTCTCTGACATATTCATTTTCATCAGCCAGAGCCTAGTGGACAACACAGACAGGGTAACAAATACTGATCTACAGATGTGCACTGTGATCTGAAGAATAAAACAGCGGTTTGAGACAGCAATGCACTGACAGTAAAGGTGTTTTCTCAAGACTGCTTAAAGGAGGTTCTAAACAGATGTCCCACGCCATCTTGGTACCTTATATAAAGCACAGCGGAGCAGCTGTGAAGCTGCCTTGAAGTGGCAGTGTGAAATGGGATAATGCTACATACAGTACAAATATAACAGAGAAGCTACTACCTTGAGAATGCAAGGGATGATGGGCCCCACGTAGGGAGTGAACCTGTCTCCAAAAGTGAGGGGCAAGTAGATGAACATCATGATGTATCCATCTCTGACATGAGAAGCAATGTCCACCTTGCTGGCTGTTTGCACCACATCTGGCATCAGCTTGTCAAGCTTCTCCACTCCCAGTCCAGCCATCACCTCAGCCAGACCTGGTGACAACACATAACTCACTCTGTGTCCCGCTTGCTGAATGACGTTAAGCACAAATCAAGACATGGGGAGAGAAGAACAGACCTTGCGCAGCTCCAGAGCGATCTACAGAGCTCTGTTCAGAGGCCAGTGTCTCCATCAGCCATGGCAAAAGGTCGTCAAAGCAGGACTCACCCATCCCCTTGACCATGGCACCCAAGGCCTTGGCTGAGACTGTACGCACCTGGTGGATAGGAAGAGATACAGCTATAACTTCAACTTCACACACACAGCACATATTACTGTAGTACTGTAGTTTACTAGCTGTAAACACACCTCAGGCACTGGGTCCAATAGAGAGGCCTTCAGTCCAGGAATAACACTGGGCAGGTAGGGTGACAGATCCTATAAACACCACATATCACACCATAAACAAATGCACGTCTTCAGCAGGAACAGATCATTGTAATATTTTGTTAATGCTGTATACCTTCTGGTCAGTGAGGGAGTACATATTGCCAATGATCTGAGCAGCCATCTTGCGAGTGTCAGTGGACCGATCCTGGAAGGCTCTTTGGACGATGGGCATGATCAGGGCCAGGGAGGGGGCGTCGATGAAGTGCACAAACTTGGTGTCCAGCAGTGTTTGTAGGCACGTCTGTGTCTTCCTGGACGGATCAGTGAGAGCGTCCAGCAGGATGGGGGTGATGGCTTAGAGAGAAACAATAACCTCTTGGTTAAAATTATATTATATTGAAATCAGTGGTAAACAAAAGCAACAGTTATTGTGTGTTGTTCGAATGCATGCCTCATTTCTAAGTAGCATTTTTTGTAACTTCATATATTTTATGCCTGGCAGCGTTTCTGGTTTAATAAAAACATTTCAATAAATCTCTTAATGTCAAAATACAAATGACGGTAAATTTAATGCACTGGTCAGTTGTTATAATTCTGATTATTATCTGAGTACATTTTCTTGTGTAATTCTGCTGCACTTCTTTATATTGTTAATATATTTAGCAGGCTTCACACAGCTCTCTCCGGAGCCACAAAATGTTTTACAACTCCGCCCCCTCCATATTTGCAGTAGTACTCCTAGTACTTCTCCTCTAAGTGCAAGAACCCAAAATATAATTATTAGTTATTATATTAGTTTGCCCGTTAAAATAAAAACATTCTGTGTGTTTATTAAAACCAAACTTTAGTTTAGCAGAATTAACAAGTGTCCTCTGTGTTGACAGCTCTGCATTAACTTCCTTGAGTCACTTACCCAGGATTTCAGGGTTGCGGATGACTGACCCAATCTGTCGGAGGGCCTGCTGGCCAGCCTTCTGTACCTTCACATGGGAGTCAGTGAGCACTTCAGTCAGTTTGGGCACAATGCTCGGCAAGCAGGAGGACAACTGCTTGGGAGCACAGTAAGCCATGGCACCCAACAACTCCACTGAGCCTGGAAGAGAGAAATAAGTGACTGACAAGAAGCTGAAGGAGTTTGACTGAACAATTAATCTGACTGTGTGTCCCCATACTGATGTGTGTGCATGTAGAGCCTCCTCACCTGCTTTAGTTCTCCAGGACTCCTCCTCTAGGGCCACCAGCAAGGAGGGGAGGACCAGCTTTACACCATGGGCACTCAGGTTCCTCATCACAGCCTTGGCACAGTCATCTGCAGCCTGGAGGAAGAGAAGGCATTAAAACTAGATACCAGTCTATGAGGTTTATTTTGACAGAAAGAGAGACAAAGAGAGATATTGAATGCAAATAGCATGCTCACCTCTCTGACATACTGGTTTCCATCTCCAAAGCAGAGCAGGAGGTGAGGTAGCACATGAACCACATATGGCTCAAACAGCTTCCCCAACATGTTACACAGCATCTCAAAAGCAAACAGTGCTCCTGCAAAAGAAAACCAATATTGTGGTATCTTATAATGTGTGAGGTGACAACTTGGCAAATACAGTGTCTTAATAAACAAAAGAATCAAAAGAAGTGGTTGGATAGTCCCCACTGACCTTCCCTTCGCCTAAAGTTCTTCTTATCCTGGATGGCGTCAGTCAGCGTGGTCATGATGTCCTGCTGTTTGAGAGCCAAAATCCCGAGACCTTTGACCAGGCCAGCCAGTCCATATGCTGCTCCTTTCCGCTCTGCATACTTGTCGCTCTCCAACAGCAGCTGAAGCAGGTTTCTTACAATCCCAGCAGCATCTTCCTTGATGGCAGGGACTAAAGGAGGTAAGCAGCTGGCCACAGACTCCTGGACCTGGTGACAGATGACAAACCACACAAAGTGATTTGAATTTGTCACTTCTGCCAATAGGAAGAGCTAAATTAAGTTCCTTCAGATAGTGAGAGGTTAGTCAGGAAGCAGGATGGGCCACTTACCTGCTGTGAAGGTGTGGAGAGTGCAGTGATGAGCTTGGCCACAATGGGTTTGACCTTGGGGTCATTTTTGTCCAGATGTTTTGCCAAGGAGCCCATAAGAATAACCACACTCTGTCGGACAGAGTCATAGCTAGCATCTTGGGGGGCATTCTTCAGAAACTCCTCAAATACTGGCAGCAGGGAGCTCACATTGTCCTGTTACACAAGTACAGTTCAAGACAAAAAGGGTTATATAATAAATGGTATAAATGAAATTTGTGTGTGTTTTTGTAGTGAAATGTATGAATTTGAGTGGAAAAAAAAAAAAAGGAGAGCATTAGGTTGTACCTTTCCGTGAGTGTTAAGAGCTGAGAGGGCAGCGTCCAGCATGCAGCGCCGCACATCAGTGTGGCGGTCGTTCAGAGCATCAGGTACAAAGAAAAGGAACAGAGGGGTGACCTGAGATTCATCCAGGTACTGGGACAGCTTGTTGAGGGCCAGAGCAATGCCACACCTGATGAAGACGTGTGTGCGAGACAAACATTCTCAGTGTACAAGAAGAAACCTTCAAAACGTAATGATTATTATCCCCTCCAACCATCATTTTAACTGCATTTCCGTTTAAGGGTCATGGTGGTGCTGGAGCCAATCCCAGGTGTCACTGGGTGAAAGGCAGAGTGCACCCTGGACAGTCTACAAGGCATAATGATAGACAACCACTCACATTCCCACCTATGGGCAATTTGTGACCAATTACCCTGTTAACATGTATTTGTACAGTGGGAGAAAGCCAGAGTACCTGGGCAAAACACATGCAAGTATGGGGAGTAAGGCACCCTGGCAACATGTGGACTTGACCCCAGTTCCATCTAGCAGAGAGGTGGTAGTGTTAACCACTACATCGCCTTTATCATTTCTAGAACTCTAATAATAATAATAATAATAATTTCTAAAATATATAGGTGAGGGTTAGGATATCCGTTTCAAAATTACATTAATATAACAAACCAATCCAGCTACAAAGGCTGGCTCTCTGACAAACACATTCCAGCTGAGTTGTGTGGTCAACATTACCAAGCTTTGGCATCTCTCAGTTTCAGAACTAATACAAATGTTTCTGTCTTATATGATAGTAGCCAAATACAGGCATTATGGAGGTTATTTGTTATTTAAGTCATTCATGAACTTGGAACTCTGGGACACACTGACTTCTTTTTGAGCTCAAAAAGTCTAAATATTAAACCCCCCTGTAAATATCATCCTTGCACACAAACATTGAGATTTACCTGGCCTCCCACTGGTCAGGTGGAGCTTCAGAGATGACTCTGCCCAGGGCATCCAGTACAGGAGGTGGTCTCTTTAAAAATAAAATAAATACAAAAATATCATACTTTGGTTTTGAGCTCAGATTCAGAGTTTTAGGAGTATTTGATTTGGCCATAGCACAGAATCTCACATAAAGTTTCTGGTGGTAGAGCTCAGTCAGCTGGCCAAGCACTGCAGCAGACTGCTCTCTGTACTTTGAGACGGCGCTCGACAAAGCTTCTGCCGCAGCAGAGCGGACTGCTTCCTCGTGGTGGATGATGTCCCCAATCAGCAGGGAACAGAGCTCAGGGACCAGCTCCAGACCAAGAGACTCCCAGAGTCTAATGATTAGAAATGGCCCAAGAAATTAGTTCAGCTGGTGAATTTTCAACAGAGTCTCCAGACAAGACCTCTTTTATATTGAATTTAAATAACATAAAAAGTATTTAAATAATACTATGTTAGCGTGAAGAAGAATAAGAAAAAAACAAAACAAAACAACAACACAAAACAAACATGCGTACTTCTCTGCCAGGGCTCGTCCTTCCTCCTCAACATCAAACCTGGCAACCCAAAGCCTGCGCAGCAAACTCAGCCCACTGGCCTCTGTGCTGTCTGTAGGCAGGGCAAACTCCATTTCCAACAATCCCTGAGCACAAATGCATTAGCTGTTAACATTTACACACAAAGCAGATAACATAACTCAAATGTGTTCAAAAGCACGGTTTAATCATGGTCTAGAAGGTTCAGTCACGTTAAGATCCCCTCAGTCTGTGTCCAGACTGTTAGTTGGTGAAAGTTTTTTTTCATTCCTTTTAACACAATTTCAGCATATTTATTTCTATTATATAGACAGATTTTTTTAAAATGAGAAGTCTTGATGAAAGACATCTCTCTCTTCTGTCTTCAGGCCACCACAGATTCTTTAGAATGAATTCATTGTTAGTGACAGCAGGTTTAGGTATGACCGACATGGACCTCTGCCCAGGGAGGCATGTAGTTAAGGTAACTTCGCATGTGGGACATTTAAATTCAGAACGATGGTGTTTCCTATTGTGCATTTACAGGTCTCTTCAATGAGATCATTTGTGGAAATTCACGTTGTTGGAGTGGACACCCTAATTTTAATTTGAAAGTTTGCTGTAGGGTGAATAAACACATGACTGTGTGACTACTCATCTTTGGGTTCACTCAAATCTTGACTGAATTTTATTCTATCTGCCCGTTTCTCTCACTCGCTGTGTGGCTGTTTACATGCAGTAGAACCTGCTAAATGTTGCTCATGCTTCTCTGTCTGTTTACATAAGGCGTAAGAATCTGATGCTCACAAGCTGATTCTGGTGAGAGTGAAATCTGATATCCCATAGGTATACATTTTCCCCCTGCTTTAATGTGAATTTAGCAAGTCTGCACTGCTGAAAGTCAAGATCTAACATCTGTCAAAAGCTGGTATCTACCTTCTACACTGCTTTTTATTAGATAAGAACAGCAATCCAATCACAAGAACCCACACACATCTGCATCTTTTTAAAAGTCAATTTCAACATGGAATCAGCCAGTTGGTGGCCACTGTTCTAATGTATAACATCATGGGGGGTATTGTTGCTCATCAACATATATATAAGGCGGTTCAAAGCTCACCCTGAGAGCAGCATCTCGGACAGAGAAGCAAGGTGACAGCAGGGCGTTGAGCAGAACATCTATCTCTGGCTGCTCTGCTACGGTGCAGCCCTCTCCTCCTCCAGCACTGGCACACAGGGCGGTCAGGCACTGAGAAGCTAACACCTGTGGCACAGAGCATGAAAAGTCTCACATTACAGTGCTAGTTCTGAGACCCCTGTGGGTATAACAAGATGCCTTAACAAAGCACAGGAAAAGACAAAAATAAAGACGAAGAGAGAAGACAATACTTTCAGTGCATTGAGAAATCTGATTACTCAGGGAAACAGGGTTTCTGGGGTAATTGGGGAATGAGTTTACATAGGAGTTAAGCAACCTGATTACTGGAATTACTGAGTCTAGATGTGTTCTCTCTTTGCTTCTTTTGTTTGCTCTCTTTTTTAATCTTTGTTTGTACGTGCTGGTGTTGGAGAACTGAAAGCTCTTAGAGAGACATGAAGACAGACAACAGCTCAATTTCACAAAACGTCATTTCACTACATGAAACTACATTTCATTAATGTATACATGCAGCAGAGGAGTAATTAGATTTCTCTTCTACATTGGGCCTACTTCAGGAACATGGTTCACAGATTTTAACTGTTTAGAGACTAAGGAGACTCTTCTGTTTTGTTGTGTTGTGTGTGTCGGTGGAGCTGACCGCACTGAGAGAGACATGCAGACAGACCAGTGCTGCATTCTGATGGGCAAACTGACTGAATTAAAACAAGGCCCAGTGAAAAGTGCCTTATTTAGACATGTAGAGGATACTTCGCGATAGTTTCAGTTTCTTTAGGGGGACTTAATTTAAAAATGAGACACCTCATTCATCTCTGCTCCTCTCAGCTGATAGTAAAAGTGTTGACAGTCTCGGTAAATGCACTGAATGAAACATACATTACAATAGCAAAAAAGAACTAAGCAAATAAATTAGACAAACAATAACAAAAATAAATGTTTATGTAATCTCCATCTTCAAATCCCATGTCTACCTGGAGTCTTGGGGAGGCGGTGGAAATAATTCTTGTCAGTAGCTGCAGCATGCTGACACGTGGCAAGAGTTCAGGGCCGTTCTGAGATATGAACAGACAAAACAGATAAAACATAAATCCATTCAACTAAAAAATACATGGCGTTACTGTCACATAAGGTTTCTAAATGTGGTACAGAGTCCATTCTGGTTGTCTACACCACTGGGTTTTGTTTTTTATGTTAAATACAGTGATGTCGCTACCTCATCTATAGCAATGTCATCACACTCTGTACTAGCTCGAAGCTGGGAGTGTTCATTGATGACTTGCAAAGCTCTGGTCATCATGTTCTCTGTCTCCTCTGTGCTGCCCGAAGATTCCCTGAGTGTAGCGTTGAGGAGAGGGAAGCAGAAGCTAAAAGCTGGAGCAGAAAATGGAGCCACATCTAAGGAAAAAAAAACAAGAGGGGAGTCGGTATTCCAGTCCTTAATTGAATGAGCAGTGTTTTATGTTCCTATTTCTGGCAATTTATTTCTTAATAATGTTGTAATTATATCAAATATTTTAAAATTGGCTGCCGTTCTTGAATGGTTGTTAAAAGCAATCCAATAAAATTAATGTTTGTAGTAAGAAGGGATTCAGTCTTTATTTTGCTGTATAACTGTCTAACATTTGAATATAAGTTTATGGTTCCTCAGGTGCTTTCATTTGCAATTTGTCCAAAACTGAACAAATTCAAACAATGATGAAATTAAAATGAAAATGGAAGGTTAATAGCAAGAAACTGATACATTATTCAGAACAAACGTGTTTGTAACGGTTCTCACCAGCAGTCTTGCCATCTCTCTGTGGGACAGTGTGGTTGTGAAGCAGCAGCACAGTGCGGTGGGCTGCTGTGTCCAGGTCCTCCTGTCCCCAGGCCTCATCTAGATCACACTCTGGTTTCAGCAACCGTAAAGTCACATGACCCACAAGTACAGCTAGAAAAAATAAAGCAGAATAATACTGACTTGACGTGAAGTCCTTAGTAAAACAAAACTGTCTATATCATTACAGCAACACATAGGCCATGTACCTAGAAAATGAAGGGCTTTTGGCATAAGGCACACTCCCATGTCTAGGAAGACCTTTTGGATTCGTGGAGCAGCCAGAGGAGAGTTTAGCAGGGGCAATAGGCCCTGAAGGACAGCAGGGAGTTCCCTGGTGATCTGAGCTGGTTTCTCTTTCAAAGCAGCTTCCAACAGACCCACCACACTCTGCAACTCCTCATCCAGCTGGTGGCAACAAGAGGAAAAGCACAGGTCAACAAGAGGAAAGCTAGAATGTCATGTTTCAGGCAGATGTTTACAGAAAATCATTTTAGTGAATTGTTTCCGTACCCCCTGAAGTCTCTTACGAATCGCAGCCTCCTTATCAAGTTGGATTTGTATCATTTCCTTTTGTTTGCTGGTAAGCTGCACCTCCTCTTTAATGCCTTTCTTCTTCTTGAGCTCCTAAGATTAAAAAAACAAAACACACAAAAAAATTAAAATATGTTCCACACCGCCACAACACAACACAGTTAGTGGTACATGTACATTACCTCCTGTAACTCCAGTTCAATGATCTGTTCCTTGTAGGAATAGGCCTTGTTCTCTCTCTTCATGTTAACTTTCTTGGTGCTTTCCTTCTGAGCACTGCAGCAAAAATAGACATTAAAGACACAAGTGAATAAATAGTCAATAGATTGCTGTTGAGCTTAGAAGGAGAGGCCGTGTGTTACCTTTGGATGATGCTGTCATCATATAGTTGACCCTCGGGGGTCAGCAAGATGGCGTACTCGTCCCTGGTGACTTGAAGTAGAGCAGGTTGGGAAAGCCCCTTGATGACATGACTGATTACCCGCGGTAACAGTTTGTTGGGGGAGAGCACACAGAGGGCACTGACAGCATTTTTCACTGCCTGGAGAGAAAAACATCACCACAGAACATAGAACATCAGCAAGAGTCAATAATTTATGTTCAGCAGGATGTTCTGCAGATATTTGCATCCTGTAAAAACTACTTAATCGTTAATGCATCTTTCAATCTACTCTGATTCATCACAGGAATAAGTTATACGGAATAAGTAAATGTTAATCTTTTGTGTATGATAAATGCAGGAGAAGAGTGTGTGTTATTGTCAAACCTGGTTATCAGCATTGACCTCCAGCAGATGTGGCAGAATAACCTCCAGATTCTTATCTATAAATTCTTCTGCGTTTATGTTCATGGAGGAAAGAAGAAGAGGCCAGAGGCCATGGCGAGCTGCAACTAGTAGAGAGAGGCATGTGGTGGATGAGATGGAGTGGCAGTACAGTATTCCTTCAATATTAAACTACAAAGCCTGATATAATCAATGTGAAAAAACAACAAGAATTTATTTTGGACACCAACTTATTCTCATACCTATGGATGGATGATGAGTGACTATGAGGATCTCCATGGCCAAATTCTCTGCCTCAGCAGCGTCGCCCCATTGGCTGGCAGAGGAGCAAACAACACACAGAGCGTCCAATAAGACACGAGGTGGAACGTAGTTGCGACCCAGCTCAGTTAGCTCTCCTGACTCTGACACCAGGACGTCCTGGGGTAATACCTGGCAGTTTAAAACATACAGTAAGTCAGTCAGTAATAATTAGGCTTAAAAGAAAAATAAAAGTAAAAAGTACAGTTTATATATATATATATATATATATTTTTTTTTTTTTTTTTTT
>OMLM01003633.1:26468-43954 GCA_900302695.1 Helostoma temminkii
TGGATCAGAAGTTATCATGGGTTCAGCTTTCTGTAGTCAACATCAGCTTAGCACAGAAAATGTGCATGAATGTCTTATTACAGAATGACCCCTTTATTGTGTACATGAGGACATATGACATGCAGTCTTCCTTCTGTTCACATGTGGAAGTGCCCTTGGTAGGATACTGAACCTTGCAGATTGTGTGTTCCTTTCTTTTAAGCCACTTAAATAAAAGGCATCTATCAAATAACAAAAATTGTAAAAAAATGCCAAATATTCTGTACTTTGTGTTTGTTGATGACCACACGGAGTTCTCCAAAAAGGCCGTGGGCAAGACTGGATCCACCCAGAGAGGAGAGCAGCTTTTTGATTGTCTGCTGTGCCCTCTTCCTCACACGCCAGCTCCGGGACAGCAAAACCGCAACTGTGGCGTGATGATACATCCTATTGAACAAGTGCAAACAGGACACAGCATCTGGATTAGTATAATACAGTATACTAGAAATCACTGTATATAATTTTGGCTAACATCAGCTCAATAACACATCATAAAGTGCATAAATATCTCTTATTTTTGATTATTACTGTAGTGTACATCATAACTTTCTTCACATGCAGTTTTATTGTGAGTCCATGTGGCAAGCATAAAAAACTGAGCATATAAATGCAGCAAATCATTTTGAAGTCAAAAACAGGACACCAGGAAGACAGACTCACTGTGATTTGCTGGTGTTAAGTCTGTGGGCATGATCCAAAAATAACCTTTCGCAGAGCAGCAGCACTGTGAGCAGAGCTGTAAAGTAAGAGACAGAAATATGGCATCATTTTGTTCTTTAGCAATTTAAATCCCTCATGAAAATCTTAAATGAAAACAGTAAAAAACAAAAAATAAAAAAACTCCCTTACTTTCTTCATTGGCCTGAGAGAGGAACTTCTCTGTGGTGAACAGTGGCTTCTTTTCATCTAACACCATGTTCCAAAAGGTGGAGAACTTTGCTTCTGCAGAAATGTAGAAATAAGAGAAAAAGAGAGATAGAGAGAAAAATAAATGAAAATCATTCACTTTTCAGCTTTTATGTTGAGAGTTCTCCAACAGTCTCCAAAAGCAAAACAAAAGTTAATTGTTGATATGCCAGCCTTACCTGGCTGTGTCTCCAGCAGAGCCAGTCGACTCAAAAGTACAGAAGCTGCCACACCTTCTGCAAGCAGAGCATGCTGGGAGTTTTGTGCCACAGCCTTCTCCACTGTTTGGAGCAACATAGGCATGAGGTCTGAGGCCTGGGAGAGAGTGTCACCTAGACACAATTGAAAAGGGAAATGATAAATCAGGAGTACGACTAAAGCTCAATTTAAGCATGTGTAATACACATTTGTAGCATGACATCCCCTTGTATGACTGACCTTTAAATGCCCCTAGCATAGCTTGAAGGTATGCATGTCGAACCAGGGAGGTGGAGGTCTTGAGGGTAAAAGCTTTCTTCAACCAATCCAGCAGAGCGGTGGGAACTTCTACTGTGAGGCGACTGCTCCACTGGGCGAGCACGGACACTGCATGCACCAAGGTGCCCTCGTGAACTAAAATAAAACGAAGAAGAGTTAGTACTACACTTAAAAACTGTGCTGTGATAAGAACTTCCAAGGCTAAGACATCATGTATTAAGAGCTTTACTGTCTTATGTCTTTACAATTATACAATTATTA
Source organism: Helostoma temminkii (assembly GCA_900302695.1). Taxonomy (NCBI): domain Eukaryota; kingdom Metazoa; phylum Chordata; class Actinopteri; order Anabantiformes; family Helostomatidae; genus Helostoma; species Helostoma temminkii. The sequence goes on from OMLM01003633.1 coordinate 28,152, forward strand.
AGGAGAAAAAGAAAATACAAAGAAATTACACCTTCTTGTTGTAAATATGGAACAAACATCACAGCAACTGCAGAGCTCAGAGTCTGGCTGGAGGTTCCTGACACTGCATGATGGCTGCAGCTGGCAATGCCTATAACAAAAAGATTAAAATCCTTAGGTTGACATAAGTTGTGCATTTCTAGTTAATAACTAAAATTGTCTGCAAGGCATTTTACCTGACAGCACACTCATCTTTTGGGCAACAACTGTGAGCTTTCCCTCAGACCCTGCAGCCAAAAAAGTTAAGTAAAAAGTAAGCAAAACCAAATACGACAACATTTCTTTCTAAGAGGCAATAAATTAGTTCACCTCCGAGGATCTTGAAGAGGTGTGTGACGATGTCCTGCACAGCGGTGGGGTCACTGCACTGCCGGGCCAAGTTCTGCATAGCCTGGACTGCCTCCTCCATCAGCTGGGCATTATTAGCTTTCAGCTGGCCTGAAACACAGACCATGCCATCAATTATTTACACAATTAAGCTGAACTGAGTATCGAGTCTCTCAGCTATTAGTAGGAAATGCTGTCCTAATGACAGCACAAAGACATATTTCAGAATCTATTAATCCCTTACTTGCGATGGCCTTTCCAATATCCAAAGCATACTGACTGAGGTCAAGAGTCACACTGGACAGCAGGCAGGAAATTGCTGTAAAGACACCATACAATGTTTTAATCCACTGTGAAGAGCTGGCTGAGCATTAACCACCCTAACCGCAAATATGATCATCAGTCTCACTCTGCATAGCGTTCTCTGGACTGCGAAGCATCGTCTTCTGCACAGTAGGCAACAGAAGCTCCTTGAACTCTGAGTGGGACACATGACGGAGTAATGCGCTGCTTTTGTCCAAAACATGCTGTTGTGGTTTTGTCTTGCTCATTAGGACAGACTTGATGTAAAGGTCCAATACAGCACTCTGAAAAACAGGATACATATATTTTTCACTATTTTGTAACTATTTTTGGAGAATGTAACTAAGACTCAAAGGTGACAAATCAGAAATCAATACGAAAAAACTTACCTTATGCTTTTCTATTGTAGCTTTGTCTTTCTGGGCAGCACAAAAGTCTAAACACAGCCCTAGCATGGCCAGGGTTGTAGGACTCTGGTCCAGACTGAGCAGAGTGCTGATGTATTGATCAACCAGACCAGGGCTCTGTTAAAGAAAGACAGTTCTTCTCAACTCAATCATTAGGATCAATGCTAACCGCTATATGTTTTACAAAGGGCTGCCAGTTTATACATTCTGGTCCAATATCACATCTCATTGGACTTTACAGAATCACCTGAAACGTACTGACCACAGTCCATTTAATGAGCCTGTGGAGTTAATAAAATGATAAAATAATTTTCTACTTGATCAGCTGCCACACTGTTCACACAACTGATTTAAATCAGTACGCATTTCTCCAAACTTAAAATTACAAGATGACAAGCAATTTTAAAAAAATGGAACTATGATTATTACTGCGATGAGGGTTTAGGTAGGATGAAAATCCTGACCAGTGCAGGGACTTATATTTAATATTTCCCCATTCCATATCTTTATATCTATTTCTTTAGCGAGTCAAATAAAAATTGGCAAGATCAAAATGTATATCTTGTCACTGCCAGTGTGTTCTATACTCACCTCCTGCCAGAGGTGACTGAAGTTCTTGAGACTTGATTTCTGAGCTGTAGTCCTCGCCCCACCCAACACCTCAGACACAAGAAGGCTCTGAACCTCGACCTAACAGAGAGGGCAACAGGAAATAACTAAATAAAACACTGACCCAGGTCAAATGTGGGTATTGCAACATCAATATATATTTAACTCTTTCACTGACCATTTTCTTCCATATGGGTCCTTCTCTTTTCTCTGGGACAGAAAACACACGGGGGACTAAAAGGCAGGTCCAAGACAAGCCAACAAAGGCAGCAGAGCCTGTACTTTGACTGAAAATATAATGAGACAAGCATGAGAGAGATGAAGAGGACATACATAATATGCAGCTAGTTATCCTATAGACACATTTGTGTTTGATATGTTGTTTTAAATGTTTTAATCATATCTCATGTGCTAGAAACACTGAAACTTGATTAATAAAGTGAACTTTGTTCTTGCTAACCATATGCACATTATTAAATGTTGTAAACATATGTGGTATTGGAATATCAGAGCGGTACCTCGGCTGTCCATTTTTGCAGATGATTCCACTGTTCAGCAGACAGTGGAGGAGGCTGCTCACCAGGATGTCAGGCTGACTGTCAGCCAACTGGCCAATGACAGAGAGCACCTCTCTGCGTGATGCGGCATCCCTGAGAGGCACACACATCCATAAAACCACTCATGAAAGAAAAGTAAACTAAAAAACTAAGACTTCAAAGATATACTGTGTGTGAAAATACTGCATGCACCTACCTATATCTGTGTGGTGTGAGACAGAAGAGCTTGCACAGTCCTTTAACGGCAGGCTCTGGTAGCTCTAAAAGAGATATTTAAAAGACACATTAATGTTGATTATAGCACCTATTTTTAATAACAACCACATCACATAGTAGATGATTAGATGACACAAAATCTCTCACCTTTGCCTGTTATACACCGTTTCAGCTCTCCGAATATCTCTTTACGCTCCTTTACACTGGCTGTAGTCACTTTGACAGCAAATTTCTTCAGTGTGTCTGAAACCTGTAGTAAAGGTCACATAATTTCAATGATGTAAATGTGGGACAGGAAAGAGCAGCTTGTTGATTAACTGAAAAGTAGCGTATTGAGCAATCAACTAATCATTTACACTGTACTATTCTTTTTAGAGAAAGGCTGCTTTAATTTCCTTACTTCTCAAAATGGATAAGGACCCAACAGGCTGTGCCAGTGCAGCACAAAACAAGGCCAGGGGCCCCTGAATATTTTCCCTAATTTTAAACTGCAGCTTGGCCCTTTAGTTCCATGTTTTTACTTTTAAGTAAATATGGCCCTGAACTGCGATCCGAAATGATGAACCAGCCTACATATAAATGTTAGTTTTAGATTAGATCTGATTATGTTCAAGGTGAGATTGAGATTGATTGAAAGGAAGAGAAAAGTGGGAAAATGCTGCTTCATCGAACAGACCTCTGACTTCAACTTGCGGGAGAGTAGCAAGTAATAAATAAAAGTCAACACTGAAGACCTGGTTTTAAAATGAACTGGTAGTTGATAAAGATGCTCCAAGCGAATAAAACTCTGAGTCAACATCTACCACGCTTCGGTACAGTGTATTTAATAAACATTTAACATGTCAGGTAGATGAAACTATTTATTAATCAGCGAGGGCGTGGCTTAATGCCACTTTACTCGTCATCACATAACTGTCTGTTTAACTTACCCAGACAGCTGAACTTCATGACATAAAGTTTAAAGCACTGACGAGTACGTTTACTACATGTCAGTATCCAGACAAACCTTGTGCTCGCCTTTCATAATGCTTACAAACCCACCGTCTGTCGGTGTGAACCGGTTATGGTTAGCTTGTAGCAGCTCGGTCTCATAAAGTAACACGAAGGGTAATGCTACGTAGAACTGGCTAACAGCCTGCTAGCTGGCCGTTGTCTTTTTCTGCTCAGATTTCTTGTTGGAAACAAAGCACACCGGGTATTTATGACGCAAACCTGGACATAGCACGAATTTGGTTTGGACATTACTTGTTTACGGCTCTGTAAAAGAACAGTGTGTTGTTACAAAAAACAGCCATACAAACCTGCGTGTCCGCCGCCATCTTGCCGGTCTGGTTGCAGGAAGGACTTGTTGATGTCACTTCCAGGTCACAGTAGTTCGTAACTCTTAAAAAGAATCACTATTAAAATTATATTAACTAAAATTTTTTCCTTAATATTTTAACTCGAAACGTAAAAAAACTATTTTAATTTATTTCTTTGTTGTCTTTTATACTGCTCTGTTTAGCATTCAAATTTATAACGTTCAGATTTTTGTTATTTTAAATGTGAATTGTTTTATTTTTTGATTGACAGCATTGATCTAGTCCAGGCAACATGCAGCCTAAGACATACATAATATTTAATGACCACAAGCTGGCAGTAAAGGCATGAAACTAAAGTTTTTGAGTGAAACTGATTCCAATAAATGCTGATGGTGTGTTGAGTGCTGTGGGTTATCCAGACAAACTGGAAAGGAATGATTTAGACTCATGATTGTAATACATTTCACTGTCACTGCATGGGTGTAACAGCAGAATTGCCCAAATGCCAGAGACAGATCTGCGCCAAAAGTGCTCACAATAAAATTCAGATGTGTGGAAATTTCCAGATGTTAGAAAATATGATTCTTTTTGTAACTTTGATTGAACCTTAAACGTTGCTTGTTTAGGGCCATTGCATGCAAGCTTTTCATCATTATAAAACATTCATTATTTTTACTAAAGAAACACCAGGATGAACTGAATATTTGCTTTTTATAACAATAAACTATATAAACACCGGGAAATTAGGTCTACAACATGCTAGATGTAAATCTTTAAAAGTACTAAACTTTCCACTAGACTGTGAAGGTGACACTTAACCTTAGCTTAAAGTGTAGGATACCTAAATCTCTTTTTGACTTCAACTCCTTTCTTCAGTAAATGTCAATGTACAGTATAGGTCTCCATGTTAACTGCTCAGATTTTCCAAGATGAAAAAATGGCAGTTATAGTAATACAACTAATGATAAATATGGCTTTTCTCTAAACAGACCACCTGCATAGATTCACATTTAAAAGATCTCACATTTTACTCATTTTTAATAAACAGAGTCATTGAATGATAAATACAGTTTAATTTCAGATTAAATTGTTACATAGAAGTGAATTGTTTAAACAATATACATAATACATGAAGTGTTTTTTCCTATATTATGCATATTTACCTGAAGTATACCCACCAAGAGTCGTTCTGATTTCCTTTACTATAACTGTAGTGTAAACAATTACATACCAATATTATTTACTATTGACAAATACAGAACTATACAAATACAACTTTTCCTATGTTTCTAAAGGATCACTGACAATAATCTATGCTCTAAATCATGTGGATTATGGCTTAGGCTAAAAGAAACACCTTTGCTAGTGGCTTGTTTAATGGTTTGCATCAACTCCCAAAAATATGCATCTTGCATGTTATGCAGATGTATAGAACAGCTCCAGATCAGGACCAACCTTTATGTGTTTCTGAGAATAATATGAACACACAAATTACAGAATGTTTAAGAAAAAACACTTAGAATAGTTGAAACCACAACAAAAAACTCAAAAATAAAAAAAGGAACATATTTTACTTTTAAAAACTGAAATGTTTCTTGTTTCCAATTTGAAGCTCTGGAGCTTGTACATATTTACCAGGTCTGGTATGAGTTCTGTCTTCTCTACTGTCTTCTTGTGCTGACGCTCAATTCTCACCAAAACTCAGACTGAATTATTGATGAAATGGATTCTGTCTTCAGTTTAGTGATTAGTGTTGGCGGTTTACTGTTCCTCTGAGTGCTGCTCTTCAATGTGAACCAGGTGGTGAAGGAAACAATACAACAGCAGCAGCCCAAAAATGTTTTGTTAAAAATGTAAGTAATTGTTTTTGTTATTATATAGATTTTCACACCAGTTCACTCCATGTAATGTGTTCTTTCATCAGACATAGACGTAAGGCTTTGAAAAGTGATGAAAAAATACAAGAAGCAGCCAAACAATTAATGGTACCATGTCAACTGAAGACTTCCACTAATGAAGAGTGGGACTGTTGCCCTCATTAATATCTCTATACACAGAAATACGACATACTGAGTATTTCAGGATGATAGCCCACACTTTGCACCCCTCTTTCTCTGGCCTTGTTAATTTGCTTCCACTTCATCTTCCTCAGTCTCAGTATGTTGTTGTCATGTAATTAGCAAAGCAGCAACTGTTATGGCAAGCAGGCAAAGATTATAAGTCCAATGATGACGAGTCCTGCTACTACTCCGACGCCAATAAAGATCACTTTCATCTTCTTGTTCTCCCATCTTTTCTTCTGCTTCACCTTGTTGCTGGTTTTTTCAAAACTTTTACTCTGGGGAAACACAAAAAATATGTTACACTGAGTTACTGTCTAACTAAACTACTTTTAATTGTCTAATATACATGCCAGTGTGGGACAGGATTAGCCCATAGCTATCAGCCTACTTAGAAAACGTGTAATTATGAGAATCTCTGTGTGGAGCAGGTCACACAATTCCCACATTGCCCCACCGGTCCTGTGTTACAACATAATGCCCATTTGTTCTCAAACAACTAAAAAACAAACTAACTACCACTCTGGGATACAATTTGGGATAACATGGATTATGGGCAGATAAACTAAGAAAACGACTCTTACGCTGGACATTGGTGCTCACAAAGGTTCTCATAGACAAAACAATTTTACACTCACAGCTGGCTGATTCAGATTAACTGATATTATTTTTGTCTGCAGGAGGCAGCTGTTTTCAGAGTAAACTACAGACTAGTGGAGCATTTAGCAGCTGAAAAAACAGCTCTCATTCTCAGGAGGTGCTGGAGAGAAAAACAGAGCTACAAGAGGAGTGATTATTAGATGCACATGACGGTCATGTTTCTCTGTAGCCACTGATATGTAACAGTTTACTTAGAAACCATATCAATGCAGCTTTAATAGTTTATTAGAGCTTTTTCTTGCTATAAACAGCAGACTGCTGCTGGCGGGAGAGAGCAGTGAGACTGAACCAATTCAGTAAAATGTCATACGCAATGAGACCAACTCACTTTATTCATTGTAGAAAACAAGAGGAAATACCATTCTAAAAATAGCGCCATAAAACACAATCAGGATGTAAATTGTACATGTGTTTTCCTCTCCACCTCAACCTAAACTGTATTTATAGACATCAATATAACATTTCCTGGTTTTAGTCGCTAGACTGAATTGAAATTGAGTGTTTGGTCAGTGGCTCCAGTCATCCACCTTATCCATACAACTCAGCTTCTTTACAACTCCACTGCTTACCTGATCCAGCAACTTTTCAGCCCTGTCATCCAGATCTTGCAGTTTGCCAGATCTCTCTTCAGCCTTGTTCATATTGTCCAGCATGATCACCTTTACCTCCTCCACCTCCTCTTGGGTCTGCTCCAGGCGGCTCTTTCCATTCTCCTGTACAATCAGACAGACACAACGTGTTTATAGAGTGACAAATGATCTGTCGCATCATTTTTGGGCTTTTCACAGGAATTGATGTGCTCACAATTTTTGGACTTTCCAAGAGTTAACAGAAGATGAATAACAAATTGCTTGTTGTAAACATGTGCCTGTGTTTCCTGGGAGAAACCTCCAGGCACACAGGAAGTGCTGCATTTTATGTAAAAGAAACAGTAATGGCACTGTTTGCAATTTCCTGATTTAACGCAAAATTGTCAATGTCAGAGTGGCTGCCAAAGGTGGTTGCGACTGTAGTTAGGAGGGGTGATAAGAAAGCCAAATTTGGAGAATATGCTTAGAAATGCCCAGAAATAAGCTTCAACCACTTAAAACTAAGACAAGATTAAAAATGAAAGGAACTGACTCCAAATGCATTTATTATAGGTCATTTTGTAGTGAATATTGTTAAACTGGATGTAGCAGCAGTACTGCAGTAAGTCTGGGCTTTGTATACACTAGCACAATTAAAAATGAAAGTTTGCTTGTCTTGACAGACACACCTGTATGTGTGCCTGATAAAGATCAGACTGGTTTGACGTTTAATAAACACAGCAACAGAACAGTCTTGCAGGTCATTAGAGAACAAGACATAACATATAGGTTTAAAGTAGGTCAAAGCGCATATACATGTAAGTTTATGAATACAACAAATACAACAATTAAATTATAATTAATAATTAACAATAGTAACATCCCAGAGCACTAAGAGAAACACAAAGTAAAAAGAGAGCAAATTATGAGAAATGAAACCAATCAAACAAAGCGAGACAGGTTTTTCCAGGTCATTGTATATTTTGGCATCTGTTTATCAGCACCATAAAGTTCCATCAGCACAGCAAATGAGCTACAACCTGCAGATAAAAAACCACTAATGGAGAATACAGTAGTTTGACCTCAAAGCAATTTGTATCCTGTCGGTTTTCTCCTTCACCTTTGCCATCTGGACCATGAGAGGAAGCCAGTACCTCAGGAGTTAACAGGAAGAGGAAACTGACAGATAGAACAAAACAAGCACCCACTCAGCATCTTGATTTGGTCATTTACCTTTCCTGTAAGGACTTTCAGAACCAACATGGTGTATTCCCAAGTGGGCGTAAAAGAAACCGAGTCCTGCTCTCTATTGGGAACTTCTTACTATTAACTAAAGAAAAGTGATGGATGCCATTAAAATCCTTCTTAATGTGCACACACTATATAGTACAGAACAATAGTCTGTTTAAAATGGCAGCATGTCTTAACACAGGAACTGTTGCCCATTCCAATTCCCTTCCTTGTTCCCTTCTTTTCCTTCCTCCCTTCTGCCTGCATTAGTGTACCTGATGTTATCATGTTGTAGCATGTCTACTACAGTCTACAGTATCATCGTACCCTACCCTCTGTGAGGAGTGAAGGCAGGTTGTACGACAGTATTAATAAGTAACACGGCTCTTTCACAGTTATGCGTGAGCACGCGTGAAGGTGACTGGCATGTTACTGACCGCCATTATTAATTCATAACTTCGTAAATTGACGTTAACATGACGCATATGGAATAATTTTATATTAACACTTATTATTAATGTCTATCACCTAACTAGTGTAGTGCTGAAGTTAAAATGAGAGTATTAACTAAATCAAAACAAATGATGTGTCTTGTATTACATGATAAATACTCGTCTTTTAAAATGGAAGCTACAGCTGCCACAGTGTTTGCTCCTTACCTTGTATGGCTTTGCCCTCAGCTTGTGCGGGGCCATAGCAGACTTATAGCAAACTTTTAAAAGCATTTTAGTTAAACAAAGTTCATTCTCCTTTTCTCTATCTTCTATCTTCCGAGCTGTTTGTCTTTCTATAGAGCAGTTTCACTCTGGGATAATTTAAATTCACTTACCATGTCTGTCGCGTCTATTTGTTTTCGTGTCAAGGCTGTCACCGAATCCAATGCATCCAAAGTGCGACTCGAGTTAACTTTAAAAAACAGGAAACACGGTCGGAGCTGTGCGTATTTAAATCAGTTTGGTACTCCACTTGGTGTAATGAAACACGCCTATGTAACGTCCTGTGGCTTCGGCTTTGTTTGTGCTCTCTTACATTGCGATATTTCTCTCCCTTCTCTTACTTTCGCTTCTACCAAGCTGCAGATGTCGCACTATGTGTTTTTTGAGAATGGTGCGTTCACGGTGTTCAAGGGAACTTCCCAACTACCAACAATTATCACGTGATTTCTGCAAAATGATCAATGCCTAATCGATGCAGTCTCCGGATATTTGTATTGTGGAAAGTAACTACCGTAAGTAACTACATTTACCAATGTACAACCATTCACTGTCTGCTCAACTACATAAGAAACATTCAGAAACATACACTCAGTTTCAACCCCATACACCAAACGCCTATTCTACTTGGATTGCCCAATAAAACTCTAATAATCGCACATATTGTGATGTTACCAAGGACAATGTAGTTTAGTATTCATTCATATTACTAAGTACATATGTAATGTTACTGAAGTATCTATCAGAATACTTCTGCTGTTTGTGGACTTGGTCAAGTGGCTCTGTTGGCTCTGACTGAAAAAGATGCATTGGATTTTAAGCAGTTCCTGTACCACAAGCCACTGTGAAATGTAACCGAGATACAATTTTCAAGACCCCTCTGAAGAGACCAGTTGCTTTAGTTTTCAAATCAAAAAAAGCATGGTACAGGATTGTAATGTTACCACTATACCTTTTTTGCATGGTATAGGATTTCACTTGCTCATCACTTTAGTGTCTCTGTGATCATATTTTCTCACTTCCAGTCAAACCAGTTTAACACACTAACTCTTACTTCCAGCCATGCTGTAGTAATCCTTGTAAAGAAGGTGTCTTTTCTTTGCTTTGCATTTGCTTTAACTTCCATTTGTGGATGCAGCAACAAACTCTGCTCACTACTAATAGTTTTCAGGTGTCCCTGAGACCATGCGATGATCTCCACTGTAGAATCGTACTTGAGGGCCTGAAGATCATGGCCAGTACGACCAGGAAAAATGAAATGAAGAGCTAATAATGGGTTAAGAACAAACATCACTTTAATCAAACTATGTTTTCCTCTGAGTTGGTCTTGAACTTACGAGGAACATCTGAATGCGTCATTTAAGACACTTAAGTTAGTGTCTCTTATCTCTTTGCAAAACAGAGGGTGGAGAGAGCAGCAGCAGACCACAGACCTCCTCACTGCTCATTCTGACAGTCTGGCAGTTCTTGACTCTCCCTCTCTTTGCAGTTTGGCATGTTCTGGAAATTCAGCTAGTGCATTTCTAGCAGAACAATGCAGACTGCAAAACACTGTGTGCTCTGTGGCCACTGAAGGGTGTTTTCTACTTATGGGCTTATGTGCAGAATTTTAAGAAGGTGACAGCTGGTCCACCCTCTTGAAATATACTGTATGGGCACTGTTAATATAATATCTCCAAAGAGACTGTGGTACTGACTGTAATAGTTACTTTGACCTTACTGCCTTTTATTGAACTTCCTCATTTCCTTCATAGGAATACTGTCGTGTAATCTTTGACCTACTGTTTAGGGATGGACATTGCAGAACAGTTGCTCTTTAGTTATGTTGAAAATATATGAGGTAATATTGTAAAACTACACTGTGTGCACAATTGTTAGGCAACTTGTCATTTTGACAAAAAAAGTGAGGTTTTGGCTTTCTTAGGAGAATATCTATGTGTGCACAATATTGGGCAACTGTTAATGTGCAGAATTATTATGCAACTAAGTGAAAAACAAACAAACAAAAAAAAATCCCATCTGACTTGTTTATTTTCATCTCCTCAACTGAAAACAATAAACAACTCAAAATTTCTGGCATATATAAGTTTCTTGATCTGTTGACGATCAACTTTTTGTGCAGCAGCAAACACAGCCTCCCAGACAGTGTTCAGAGAGCTGTACTGTTTTCCTTCACTGGAAATTGCCTGTTTAAGAAGGGCCACAAGTTCTTAATAGGGTTTAGGTCAAGTGATGAAGGGGGGCCATGCCATTATTCTTTCATCTTTAAGGCTTTTACTGGCTAGCCACACAGTAGAATACTTTGATGCATGCGATGGAGCATTGTCCTGCATAAGAATCATGGTCTTGATGATGCAGACTTTTTCCTGTACCACTGCAGTTCTGGAATATGACAGCACTGGAGGATAATGGGTTCCTGGTAGCTTCATGTTTGATTCTCCTCAAATCTTTGTTAATTTTCATCTTTTTACTCAACATGTTTCTTGGGACCCTGTTGACTATTTGCAACAAAATGTTTGATGGTTCTATGATTATGCTCCAATATTGTAGCAATTTCAAGAGTGTTGCATCCTTCTGAAAGACTTTGTTGTTGTTGTTTTTTTTTTTTACAATTTTTGACTTTTTAGAGTCAGTTAAATCTCTTTTTTGTCCCACTTTTCCTGAGAAAAAGAAGCTGCCTAATAATTATGCACACCTTGATATAGGGTGTTGATCTTCTTAGGCCACACCCTCCCTCATTAATCAAATGCACATCACCTGATAGGTTTAAATCCAATAAGCATTGAAGTTTCTACAGCTTGCAGTTAGGAAATATGCACAAAAATTATTACATGGTCAAAATACCTACTTGCCTAATAATTGTACACACAGTGTACATATTAACTAATATAGTAAAATTGTAACTGGTAAAACTGTAACATTCCCTGAAGTTGAAATAGGATATGTGCAACTGTAAACACACTCTAGCAGAGGAGAGCAACTATCAGCCTGCACCAGTTAGTGAGGGCTGAGTAAGTTGTGCCAGCCAGAGAAGAGCCAAACAGGCAGGCCTCTAATGAGCAGGAGGCTGGAAGCCTGTACTGGGAATCGACTGTGGGAATGGAGAGGACGTTTGGAGTATGGGATTACGTAACCATAAACACTGTTTTTAAAAAAATGTACAACTAAAACACCAGGAAATAATGGTATCAAGCTAACAGCATTATTCTATTGGCTTAGGTATAGATTTTAAAAGAATTATCAGAAATAATGGTGTCAAAACTTTAGATATTGAAGGAAATAAAAAAACATGACATAATGATGGGGAGGGTGATATTAGCCCAAAGACAGGATAAAAGGAATGTAACCAGTTAAGGATTTCAGACTTCATTCGAATGACTGTCTTGGTTTTCGACTGCTTGGTCAATAAAACCTAACCTCATTGTGGAACTTCTTTTTTCTGCCTTTTGCCTCATTATTTGAAGAAGAGTTTTTGCTGATACTTAACATTTTTACTGCACTGGCACAAGACAGCAGTTACTTAATAAGTTGTGTGACACAGACAAAATGAATATTCTGATCAGTATTATAAAACTATTTTGATCTCATTGTGTTGTATGTTTTTTAAAAGGTCACACACAGTAACTATACCTTAAGTATAAATATTGCATTTTACATACAAAGACGTTTAAAATCCCACATTAGAAGTTAGACATGCAACACTAATGACTGTGTGTAAAATAAAATGAGAACAAGCTACACGGTACCTTCAGATGTAAAGTATTTATTTAAGGTCTGCATCATCTATCAAACTGAACTGTTGGTGTCTCTTCTTGACTGTCGTCTGAACACGGACGGAAGTGGGAAAATGCTGAGTTTCATTTGTGTATGTGAGGAACGTCCAAAACCCACCAGCACAGAGGAGTCAGTGATACCTTCCTCTGTGAGGGTAGGGTCGGGACACTCCTCATCATCTGGACTGCAGGATGGAGAGAGTGTAGGGTAGGTCTCAGTGGACGGCTTCAGAGCTACAGAAATATCATCAACAGATACAATTAGAATACAGTACATGTATGTATTGTTAGTTTTAGCGTATCTCCACTTTATGTCACTACTGTCGTCCTTCTAGTCTTACTGAGGGGGTTACTTATGGAGCAGCCACGTCTCACCAGGTCATCCATCCTGACATCATCTTCTGCATGGAACTGGACCTCATGGACTGCAGGTCTTGGATCTGGTTCAGCCATCACTATCAGAGCAAAAGCATTAAAATACAACAATGAGTAAAATCATCAAGTAAACTTAAAACTGTCAGTATATTTTTGTAATTAACTTACATTTGAATGGTACTGTCATCTGCACCTGCACACATGAAGGTATAATACAGTCAGTAAAATGTATAATATACTGTATTAAGTAAGTGAAATGACAACATGCATAAACTTTCTTTATGTTGTAAATATTGAAAAACTTACCTGTGATTCTGACGCACTTAAAAAACAAAAGGACAGTCAGTAAGATGCATAATATTTAAATTATTAAAGCAGCTTTTAACATGAAAAAACATTAAGTGAGCAATGTTATACTGTAAGTTAACAAACAATAGAAAATATGTCACATGTATTTAAACCTGATATATGACATATATGACATGAGTTTTGAGTGACATGAGTCAGATGTTCATACTTATCTTTTCCTTTTTCCATGAGTGGTCATGAGAAGAGTTACCTCTACTAACTGCAGGAGATTCTTTATAGAATTTCCTATGGCTGCATTAATGTAGTAGCTCTGATCCAGAGTGCTTTGCACTGTTCCTCTTATTCATCTGTTCACACCCAACGATGATCGTAAGCTACCACACCAGTAAGCTGCTGGTCTTACAGGAGCCGTTCGTCTTTACCAAGGACAATGTGACATGTTGACAGGAGGACCTGGGAATCAAACCACCGACCCTATAGTTAGTGGATGATCTGCCCTACCTCCTGAGTTAGAGCCACACTCCAGGAGTCCCATCTATCTGTCAAGAAATAACACTTCCCAGACTTACTATGAAAAAAAGACAAGGTATTATTCAAATGAACGACCCAGCCACCAGATTAGCAATGGTGCAAGACGCTACCTAGCGCAAATCCAGCCCTGCCACATGCGAAGGCTACCTGGGGCATTACCAGCCCTGCCAGACGCACAAGCCAGCTCTCAAGGTCACAAAAGTAAAATTAAACTAAGGTACAAGAAACAAACACACCCTGGTGCAAGGCGCTACCTAGGGCAATCACAGCCCCGCTAGACGCAAAGGCTATTGCAACATCACTAGTTCTACCAAACACAAAGACAGTCCAAGTGTCTAATGCTACTGCTCCATACTTTACCATTCCAGGGTGACAATCCTAATCGGAGTCACTGTCCTCAGTCCACCTTAGGGGTTGAAAGTGACCCTGCCAGTGACTCCGGGTTGAGAAGGATCCAAGGCCTGAGGTTGAAGGAGCCGAATCCCTGTAGTCCTCTTCTGTGCTCCTGTCAGTGAAGCGTCCAAGGCCAGAAGTCGAAGGCGCTGACTCCTCACAACTCCACCTCTGCCTCTTCACACTTACCTGCTCCATGTCACTCTCTTCCCTCCTCCTCTTCGTGGCAGAGTTGTGGCCTGGTGTTGGAGTGGATTCTTCAGATCCCTGAGACAGTAGTGGCTCTGCAGAAGAACCATGAGGACCAGCAACAGAAAACTTCTGTGGTAGATCTTCTGCACGTTGCTCCTCAGGAATCTGAGGCCAAAGCTGTGGTGGGCTGAGAACTATGGGTCGAGGGCCTGCAGCAGGAACAGGAGGATCCACTCGTCGCCAGCCCTGCCAAAAGCCTTCTGGTGGCATCTGCTGGTCTAGAGGAGAGGGAGGCCTGTCATCATCCTCTTCGCAGTCATCAGTCATCGTACTATACCCAGAATCCTGACTGATCAAGTCGTCCTCCAAGTCACTATCTTCCTCTTCCCCATCCTCCTCCTCTTCACTGCCCATGTCCTGATCTTCCTCCAACTCATCATCGGAGATCATAGGAATGCCCTCAAACTCACCTTCCTCTTCCTCGCCAGAGGAGATGTAGATCGGGACATCGATGTCATCGTCCACAATCCTGATGACTTCAGGGAGGCCATCTTCTGCAGGATGCTCCATGACGTAGTTCAAACGCTGAGCAGAGCCACCTGTGGGGAAAAACACCCACATACTCAATTTGGCAATTTAGAATTTCTCATAACATCAAAGTAGAAAAAAGTCAAATAAAGTTAGACTAGAACCATCACGTAACTCTGCACTACATGTGACAAAGCAGCACACAGACAGTTTCTCTCTCTAAAGAGTTGTCATTGTTATTTTGAGTCAATGAAGGCATGAGAATGATTTCACATTTCAAAGTTTTCAATGCTGGTCCATAATCATATCTACTTTGACCCAACTAACATGAGCTCACTACTGTAATGTTTGCCTTATATTTAGGAGTTAACCACTAATGCTTCATGCTGTTTATACCATGTATGTGTAAATGTCTGTGAAGATGCTAAAAAGAGAGGTACTACTGCCACCACAACTACTACTACTACTGCCACCACTACTACTACTACTACCACTACTACTACTGCCACCACCACTACTACTACTACTACTACTGCTACTCACTACCACTACCACTACTACCACTACTACTACTACTGGTACCATTACTAAAACAACAACAACAACAATAATAATAATAATGTTTGTTTACAGGCTATACAAAACCTTTTTTTCTTTTGCACCAACACAACATGGTGAGAGCTGCACTGTTCATGTCAAAAAGAAAACACT
>OMLM01003633.1:44462-58094 GCA_900302695.1 Helostoma temminkii
GACTACTACTACTCCTACTACTACCACTACTACTACTACTACTACTACTACTACTACTGCTACTACTACCACTACTGCTACTACTACTACTACTGCTACTACTACTACTACTACCACTACTACCACTACTACTACTACTACTACTACTACTGCCACCACCACTACTACTACTACTGGTACCACTACTACTACTGCCACCACCACTACTACTACTACTACCACTACTACTACTACTAATACTACTACTACTACCACTACCACTACTACTACTACTGGTACCATTACTAAAACAACAACAACAACAATAATAATAATAATGTTTGTTTACAGGCTATACAAAACCTTTTTTTCTTTTGCACCAACACAACATGGTGAGAGCTGCACTGTTCATGTCAAAAAGAAAACACTTTGGTTGCAAGAAGATGCGCAAGATGCGTTGAACTATATGCGTCATTACGCATGAACCATGACTAAGCTACTAAAAAATGAGCAACGAGTAAGAGTGCTCCAAAATAAGCACACAGTAAGCATTTATTAGGATGGAGGCTGCTGTCTAAATGTGTGTAGGAGACGGTGCACAGCGCAGGACGCGCACATGCAGCTCAGCAACAAATCGAAAAACAAATGGCTTTTGTTGTTCTCCGCAGTAAAATACAGCTTGACACAGTAAAGTAAAGTCAGTATGTGAAGAAAAGGCTCGAGATTAACACAGCAGCTTTGTACTGCATGTTTAGCATCTTTAATACAGTTTAATTCAAACTTCATTCAACAAGGTTAGTCAGAAGCCCGTTAGAGAGGCGCCTGTGTGCGTCCTGACGTACGCTCCTAAAGTTCCATTGTCTCCATGGTTTCACAAGAAATACATATTTTTGGCATTTTATAAATTTTGGCCCCGTCGCCATCTTTCCCCCCCAAATTTGTCTAAAAAAATGTGAACATTTCGACGCTCTTAAACCAAAATAACAGTGTTTTCAAATCAATACGCTATTGTTAGTACATTCCACACCTGTCCCGGGAAATTCAATCCGATTTTAGCGTCAAATATCTAGTTTACACTGAGAAATCGTCGAATACAAGTAGGATTTCACCTAATCCATATTTTCCTGTTTTTCCAACAGGCAATAAGCATAGTGTGAACTGTAAACACTAACATTCACAGAGTTATTTTTGTTGTTTAAGCTTAAAGTGGTTTTAGGAAGATAAATTGTTGATTTTCTTTCTCACCTGCACGGTCGCGGTCCTCCCGAAGCAGCAGGTGTTCCTGGCTGAGCAGTGGCCTGCTGAAGGCCATGCTGGTCCTGTTGGCTTCTTCCCTGTAGCTCAGTAATGAACAAGTTTATTGACAAAAAGATCCGGTGTCCAGTATATGTTTTTTTCCAACGGTGTTGATTCTCCAAGTGTTCGCTCTCAAAGTTTTCAATTTCGCAGCAAAGGTTTGCAACAGGTCAACTCAGGTCAGTGTCCAAGTGCAAAAAGAGAGACCGCACAGGTCTGCGGCCCTGACGTCACCTCGGTTCGGTCGTCGTTCTGTTTCCATGGCATTTACGCACGCAGCTACGTGCGTAAGCAAAATTAGAGAATTTAAATGTATTTTTTGACATTATTTTATCTTTTTAAACAAAGATACACACACTGATTTATGTGTTCATCTTCTTTTTTTTATCACGTAATAAAGCACAGATTTTGATGCTGAAATAAGAATGAAGTGTCATGAATCCTGCTCCAGTCTAGTTAATATCTGCTAGTCTGCCTCTGAGTAGTCAGCCACAGTCCTACTGTATTCAAATGAAACTTTCTTTAACTTCCATCTTATATCCAACCATCACATTCTCCTGCATGTTCCCTCCAGTTCCAGTCTCCTGCCCACTCACACTTCCATTCCCAGTTTCCCCATCAGTCCAAACAGTACTGATACTGCCACCTTCTCCCTGACTCTGTCTCCCTTCATGCTGTGGACTTGTGTTGTTTCCACCATGCCAGCTCTCTGTCATTATCTGTGGTGTGTTACCTAGGTCTGCTTCCGAGCCTCGTCATCACCATCTCTACTAATAAACCTACTTCACTGCACCTGCCTGCTTGAGTGTCTGCATTTGTGTCCTCCCAGCATGTGCTGCGTACTCTCAGCTGTGACAGCGAAGGTAAGAAATTAACTGTTGCAGTTGCTTTTTTTTTGACAGTCATCAAATACGCAACGAGTAAGAGTGCTCCAAAATAACCACACAGTAAGCATTTATTAGGATGGAGGCTGCTGCACATGTGTGGTAGATGCAGCTCAGTAACAAATCTGTTCTCCTCCACAGTAAAATACAGCTTGAAACAGTAAAAATAAAGTTTGGAGAGTCAGTATGTGAAGAAAAGGCTCAAGATGAAAACCTTCACACTGAGCTGTTGGTTCTTTGTGAAGAACCTCTGATTAGTTCAGCAACAGTTCATGTTTAACACAGTTTAATTCAAACTTCAATCTACACGAGTTTAATCCGATGCCTGATAGAGTAGATCCTGTGTGTCTTGACATCCTGATGTCTGCTCCTAAGGTTCAATTGTTTCCATGGTTTCACAAAAGCATATTTTTTGGCATTCTATGAATTTTGTCTTTTTTCCCTAAATGTGTCTACATAATTGTTACACTTTAATCCCTGATCATCATAATTTCTGCTAATAAACCTACTTCACTGCATCTTCCTGCTGCCTGCTTGAGTGTCTGCACTTGTGTCCTCCCTGCATGTGCTGCATACTCTCAGCTGACAATTAAGGTAAGAATTTGATGCTGCATTTTCTTCTTTAGACAGTCATCAAATATGGATTAATACCAAATCTTAATTTTAAAAACTTGTTTATAGTATGAGACTATCCGTTGCATTTTGTTTGTTGTTGTGTTTACACACTGGTCATAGTTTTTACAGCTTCTTCATAAAATCATCAATCATAGTAATGAAAGGAGTTTTTTCTTACAAATGTGTTTTTTAAAGTTCTTTAAAAAAACCCACTATGTTTATTTTCCCTTATTGCGCCTTCATATTTCAACAGGCAAAAATCATACTTTTAGTCCACTACATTTACTTGTTACTTTCACTTACTATTTTTGTTTCAGAATGTGATTACTAACAAACAATACAGTATAGCCATTAATGCTTATCGTAAAGTCCAATATGAAATCAGAGACAAACGCCACTGTAACCTACTTCAACATTAAAGCAGTGAACTTACTAATACATCAAAAATTATAATCCAGTAATATCACAATCATCAATGTGAAATGAACCACTCTGCATTAATAGAACTTTAATTTGAGCATTTTAAGGTCATATTGATGCCAGTGTGTTTTTACTTTAGTAACATTTTGTATGTATGACTTTTACTTATTACAGAGTATTTGTACACTGTGGTACTGCAACATTAACTTTATTATCATAGTAACACCTTTTAAAGGAATCTTTAATTTCTTGGTTATGTCTGGTATAGAACGGCCTTTCTTTTTCAAGACTGGACTGGACTTTTCTAGGGAAAAGCTGTTTTTGTTTTGCTTTTTTCAAACCTAATCTATAAAACTGGACATCCCCTGTGATGGCATACTTGATCAATGTTTTGATTGTGTAGTAAATATTTGACGTTTGCATGATTTTCCTGATGATTCAGTTGTTACAGATGAATGAGGAGCATGTTTTCTATATACAGGAAACACTTAGTACAGGTCATTACTCCCAGAATGACTGAAACTCCTGTTTTAGTGTGTGTGACAATGTTTAGCTGTATAGTTCCTGTTATAAACACATAATAAATTAAAGTCAGCACTGACCTCGTTAACCTGTATCAGCTGCAAGTAAAAATCAAAATTGCCATATGGCTCATTCATAAATTAATGAATTTATTCATTCATTCATTCACCCTCCTCTCTTGATGCTCCTTTAACTCATATTACCTCAAACCTTGTGATGTCTTGTGTCAGGTGGGACACAGACAAACAGATCAAACATGTTCCAGATGAATGGATGTAATTGTACTATAACATAATCAGAAGGACCATGTATCACAGTGTTGCAGACATTATATTACTGAGTGAGGACTCACAATTGAATAGTATTCTAAATGGTGAAGCACATTTTTTGTCACGTCAGAACTTCCGGGATCAACGACCAGCCAACAAATGATGTATTATGGGAAAGGCTTCACAAATACAAAGGCCACATTTGTCATGCTGACCAGCCTCCCTTCATGTCATTGTCTAACACTCATTCATGGATGCCAGACTCACATCCACATGACTACAACAGTCTGAGTCCCATCAGTCAAAAAGGAGCGTGGATGTTTGTCTAAGAGGCTGTTGTTCCAAAAAAACAGGCCTTTTCTTACAAGGATAAAACTTAATATTTAACTTATGACTGATAGTTTAGTCATTTGTTGACTAAACAGTGACACTGATACAGAGATTAACTGTTGTTGTGTCAACAGCAGAGGTTTTATCCTGCTGGAGTCTGTTCAGTCTGGTGTGTAAGTTCATACAAGTTATAGCTGTATCTGTTTTTATTTGGAAACAGATGTGTTCATGGTGAAGGCATGCTGGCAGCTGGTCTCTCCAGCTAGGCCCCGCTGGAGTAACTTGTCTTTTTACATTCTTCACAGTACTCAAAATAAAATGATGCACATTTATTTTAAAGGCGCTTTTCTGTGAAGTGATTACAGCATTTCAAATGGTCATGTTGTTTACTTGTGTATTACAAAAATCTCCTGCAGTTAAGATAATCAATATCAAAAGTATGATAAATTGCGTCTGTAGTTTCACTAAGAGATGTGGGGTTTCCTTTAAAATCTAGATCCGAGATCTGAGAGAGCTTGCCCTCTCGTGGCAGTTCAAAAAGCTAAAGTTAAGTCTTTTTCTAAACAAGCCATTCAGGAAATTGGAAAAGTTTCTTATCATGAAATATGACTTTTGGATTATAATATATTATACTGTTATACTGCAATTGTTTGACATGGGCACATCAGGGGGCTGTAAATGATCTTCCTCAGCTGGTTGTCTGGAAAAGTCTCATCCTGCACAACGGGAAGTGCGGGAAGACACAATTGAAAGCCGACCCTGGGTCTGAGTTTACTGAACTGAAGTGTCCAGTGTTTAAGTGTAGAACTATGTGCCTGGTTTTTGTAGGTCAGCTCTTCAGCGACATCTGCTGTTTCATAGAAGCAGGAACACTGATATATGTGTACTTAACCCTACAGTCCAAATTAAACTGATAATGATACTGAACACGGTGATGTTTGAATGTCCTTAAATTATCTCCCAGCTATGTTAAAGATTTGAAACTCAATACAGCAAAATTTCACATCATTAAAGTGAACTGTTGGTATCACTTCTGTATGTGATTTCTGTTCTATAAAATTTCATGTAAACATGTGACATTAGTTTTTTGTTTTTTTAAGATTTTTTTTTTTTGCACATTTGTTGTTTTTAAGGCTTCGTGGTTGGTAGAACAGCAGTTTATTTAGTTTGGATCTTTATATTTTACTGCAGAAATGTAAGCACCTGCAGCAACAAATGAATTTTAAGTGCTTGAAATTAATATCTTAATTTTGTACTTTTTTCACTTGTAGCCTTCTTTTCACAAGACACAAGTCACCTCTTACAACTCAACTAATACAACTCCCAAAGAGAAAACCTTGCAATATCACAAAGATAAAGTAAACTCCAGACTAAAATAGAGATTGTGCAGTGTGTCCACAAGCTGACTCCAGAGGAGAGAAGCAAGGAGCGCAGAAAAGAGACAGAGACTTTCAGACAGCTGAAGAACATGGAGATGGAGTGCAGAACAAGACTGGCTGAGGAAGAGACTGAGAGGAGCACAAAAGAAAAACAAGACAGAGAGAAAGGAAGGGAAAGATGGGAAGGCCGAAAAGAAAGAAGTGAGGAGGAAAACAAGAGGCAGGAGGTCAAGCAGAGAAAGGAAAGAAAAGCAAATGAACAAAACACTCTAGAGAAACCTTATCTAGAGCCACTGATGGAGCAGAGGCTGATAATGGTGAAAGAGGAGCACACCGCAAACCCCACACACATGAAAAGTGATGTGAAAAAGGAGCAGCGCAGGAGGCTCCAGGAGGTTCGACCAATAACAGGAGACGGAGAGAGGTGCACTATCTCTGAGTTCAAGAGAAAGGAGCAAAGGAAAGAAAATCCTCTGAGAAACAACTGGGTTGGAGACTGTGACACTGTGCAACAGGACTCCCATCCAGCTGTGTCCCCTCACCCCTTCTCAACTGAAGCAATAAGCCACACTGAAAAAACAGCCCTGCAGTGGCTGCAGAGTCTGAAAAGTGGACTGCGGTTCATGAAAAGCCCTGATCAGAAGGACAAGCAGGAGCTGCACAGGCTCAGAGAACGCTACAGAGAGACTGAGGCTCTGAGAAACAGACAGGGGAGCCATTTGTCACAGCAGATTGGTTCCATTTCCATGTCCAGGAACAGCATCCTCAAGAAATGCATAATCTGACACACTATAGTAAAAATAATAATAATTATTGTTGTTGTCATTAATAATCATTATTATTAATATTGGGAAAGGCTTCAGCACTCCCATAAAAAGATAATTTTTTATCTTTCTGCTCTCTGCAGCAACATGCATCTCCGTATTTGGTGGTTTTTCTGAAAAAAAAAATTGGACTGAACTGAACTTTTTTCCCCACCACAGATCCAAAAAGATTAATTATACATAAATGTTAGTTTTAGGTTGATGATGAGAATAAGATTGCTTAAGAGGAAGAGAAAAGAGGGGAAAAAATTGTTCCTTCGTCTAAGAAGTAACATTTATAGTGGACAGTAAGAGTCATCAATCAAAAAAAGGTTTTAAAATGAGCTGTGGTTGAATAAGAAACTCTAAATGAAGGACAACTCTCAATGAGTCAGCGTCTACCACGCTTCTGTACAGTGTATTTAATTAAAATGTCTCATTAACATTTGGAAATGTGCACGATTCAAGGGTCCTGAACGAAATCCTGAAATCAAAAAGAGATCTTGAAAATGCAAATAACATTTATACACTTTTAAAAAGAGATAAATAAAATCTGGACTATGCCTTTGAAAAATGATGCAAGTCAAAACAAAACAGCTGGCTTTGGAACTTTAAAGGAAGGTTAATATATGTTCCACCTCAGTAGGACAAAAGCC
The DNA here is from genome assembly GCA_900302695.1 of Helostoma temminkii. Lineage (NCBI taxonomy): Eukaryota > Metazoa > Chordata > Actinopteri > Anabantiformes > Helostomatidae > Helostoma > Helostoma temminkii. The sequence continues at coordinate 51,616 of OMLM01003633.1, forward strand.
TAGTAAAAGTGGTAAAAATGAAAAAAATCAGTGTATTTATTTGTCTTTATCATGTTTTATATTGGGCAGCATGGGTGTAGTGGTTAGCACTGAGTTCAGTTCCTCGGTCAGCCAGGGTCTTTCTGTGTGGAGTTTGCATGTTCCTCCCGTGTTTGCATGGGTTCTCTCCGGGCACTCCAGCTTCCTCCCACAGTCCAAATTTTTAATTTTAAAATAAATAAATACTATATACTTATACACCAGAAATAAGTGAGAAATATGATTCTGTTTGGCATTTTGAATCTTGAATAGACACCATTGCCTGCAGGCTCCCGTATGCAGTTTTTTTTAACATGATAAAACATACAGCAATCATTTTTATTGCACCAACATAGCAGGTTGTAAACTGCATGTTTGTTTTCACCAACCACCTTAACCAGCCTAGTCTCTACACTCCAAGTGGAAATTCTAAATCCTTAAAAGCAATAAACTGTGACTGTCAACACAGATAGAAATGGTTACAGGTAAGCTGAACTGGATGTTTTTGTAACCTTTCACTAGAGTGTGAATACCTTCAATAAATGTCAATGTACAGTATAGGTCTACATGTTAATTGCAATGTCTTCCTGATGGTCAGATCAGAGTTGCTGTAGTAAAAAAAAAAAAAAGAAAAAGACTTTTATCTAATGAGACCACTGGATAATAAATACAGTTTAGTATCAGAGTAAATTGTTATGTAGAAGTGAAATGTTTAAATAATATTCATAATACAAGTGTTTTTTTTTCTTCTATCATATTTACCCGAAGTACACACACTGGCCACCAGGAGTCGTTTTTTTACTATAATTGTAGCATAAACTATTACATACCAATATTAGTTACTATTGACAGATCTAGAAGCCAACTGTTCCTATTTTTAAAGGATCATTAATAATAATATAATAATAACTTTTTTTTAGAGCACTTATCAAACAAGGTACAAAGTGATTTACAATAGACAAGCATATATAAAACACAGAGATAAAATCAAATGGATAAATAGATAAAATCAACATTTCAAACAAAAAGAAGAAACTCACATGGAATGAGAAAATGCAATTCGATAAAAATGTGTTTTAAGATGAGACTTAAAGATGACACTGACTCACAACTTAATCTCCTCAGGCAGGTCATTCCAGAGCTTTGGAGCTCTGATTGAAAAGGCTCTGTCCCCTTTGGATTTTAACCAATATGTCAAATTGCGTGAATATTCATATGCTATTTAGAGCTCTGATATGTATGCTGGAGCCAGGCCATGTGAAGCTTTGTAGGTACTCAGTAAAATCTTTAAATCAGTCCTAAAATTAACAGGGAGCCTGTGGAGAGAGGCAAGAACAGCTGTGATGTGATTAAACCCTCCCTGTTCTAGTTAGTGGCCTAGCAGCAGAGTCCTGAACAGTTTGTAAACGTCTTAAGTATTTTAGATTAAGACAGGAGAATAGACTGTTGCTATACTCAAGGCAAGAGGAGATAAAAGCATGAATAATAGTCTCTGCATCACTAGTATTTTATATAGATCTTAATTTTGCAGTATTCCTAAGGTGATAAAAGCAAGATTGGACAAGTTTGGTAATGTGATGCTCAAAACTTAAAATGCAATGAGAAAGATTTTTAGCGACAGGCCTAACATATTGTAATAAAGGTCCTGTAGATGGCAGTATACTATTTGCAATATTTTGGGGCCCAATTATGAGAATTTCAGATTTGTAAGAGTTTAACTGCAGAAAGTTCAAAGACATCCAATTTTTTAAATTTCTATTAAACAAACTTGAAGAGAACTCAGCATACTATTGTCGGTGGGCATAACAGGGAGGTACAACTGTGTGTCATCAGCATAACAGTGAAATGAAACATTATGTCTGAGGATAACCTGACACAAGAGAAGCATATATAATGAAAATAGAATTGGACCAAGGACTGACCCTTGGGGCATACCATATTCAGTAGGGGAAATGGATGACATAAATTATAGAATAATAGAAACACAAGACTTTCTATTGGACAAATAAAATTCAAACCGCTTTAACACAGTCCCAGATATATCCACCTAGTACCTTAATCTATCCAACAGAGTTTTATGATCAATTGTATCAAATGCAGCACTCAGATCCAATAGCACTAGAACAGAACACATGCCAGCATCCGCATGCATTAAGGCCATTTGTGACTCTTAAAAGAGCTGTCTCTGTGCTGTGGTTTATTATGAAAACAAGTTTGGAAACTTTCAAAGATGCTATTAGATTCCAAGACAGAAAGTAACTGCTTTGAAACGATTTTTTCAAGAATCTTAGAAAGGAAAGGCAATTTTAAGATGGGACGATAGTTTTTAATCCCGATATGGACAGACAACATCTTAGGATTTTGATTAATGCTGATTCTAATTAACTCAATTTTAGCGACAAAGTGTGACATGAACCTGTTACAGTCAGCAACACAAGTTGCTGAGGCTTGAGTAGGAACAGGGTTAACTAGCCTATCAACAGTTTCAAACAAGAATCTGAGATTGAGACGATTCTGAAAAATAAGATCAGTCTTGTTTATCCTCAACTCTTTATTGATCTCATAGAGATTTTACATTTGTGCTTCCACTTCATGTTTCTCAGTCTCAGTATCTCCTTTTCATTTCACCAGCAAAGCAGCTACTGTCTTGGTATGCTCGTAAAAATTATAACTAAAATGATAATGATGAGTGCCACTGCCACTCCGATGCCAATAAAGATCCATTTCATCTTCTTGTTCTTCCTTCCCTTTAACTTCCCGGTGGTCTTTTCAAACCTTTTTGCCTTGGAAAAAACACATATACACATAAATGTTACATCAGCACAATCAGAATGTAAACTGTACATCTGTTTTCATCTTTACCTCCACCTAAACTGTACATAGCCATCAAAAAAAAAAAAAAAAAAGATTTCCTGGAATTGGTCCCTGAATTAAAATTGAATGTTTGTGCCAGTGGCTCCAGTCATTTACCTTCTCTGTACAACTTAGATCCTTCCACATGGTAAAAATATGATGCAAATGACTTGAACAGATTCTCTAAAACTTCCCTGCTTACCTGTTCCAGCAGATTTTCAGCCCTCTTATCCAGATCGTCCAGATTGTCTCTTCTCTCATGAGCCTTTTCCGTGTTTTCCAACATGATCTGTGTCACCTCCTCCACCTCCTTCTTTTCCTGCTTCAGGCAGCTTCTTTTTTTCTCCTGTTCAATCAACACAAAATTCAATTAAGATTATTCAGTTCAGTTAATTTAGCGCCAAATCACAAACTAAGAGATAATACTAGAGATATTAGAGAATATAACAAAACAATTATAAAGAATTACATAAAAAATCCAACAATCCCACTGGAAGAGCACTAGTAGAGAAGACAGACTCCAGCAGAATCTGACTCAGAGTGGGCGGCCATCTGCCTCGGCTGGTTGGGGTGAGTGGAATATGGAGAGAGAAAATGTGTGCAACAATAGAATAACGCTCTTGATCCTATTGACTCCCTATGGACTGCACCTTTTATAAAGTCATTTTGGGGTAAATACTGGTGCAGGACACAGTCAGATTTCAACCTCTCATTCTGTGAGCTTTCTCTTTTAACATTGCCACTAGGCCATGAGAGGAGGCCAGCACCTCAGCAGTTAATAAGAGGAAGAGGAAACAGAACAAAATAAGCACAGAACAAGCTTGATTTAAATTATTGTTCATTGTCATTTCCCACAAAGACAAAATGGTATGTGAAACTGGCTAAGAAAATGAATTTTGCTCTTTATTAGCTGCTTTTTACCACTGACTGATTAAAGCTGATTCATGGATCCCCTGAACGTGACCTTATCATGGCCACACTAATTAAAGATACACAATAGTCTTTTTAAAATTCAGCTGGTGACGCATTTTAACCCAGGACCTGCTGTGCAATCCACTTCCCTTCCTTGCTTCCTTTAAAGCACATCATTTATATCATGTTCATTACAGTGTACAGTAGCAGAGTACCTCATCCTGACAAGTGAAAATAGTTTGCAGCCCAGTAATAATAATGTTTTCTATAAAAAATTAAAAATAAAAGTCCATGAAAAGTACAATTAGAAGAAGACTGAAGGTTGGTTTGAAGGTCGGATGCGTGATGCAGACACTCTTTTTCTCAACGATCAGCTGAAGCTCATGATGGCACACATTCAGAGTCAGGTCAGCAATAACTTAAATTCTCTTTATGTTTTAGTCTATTATTAGATGCTATGACTGAGGACCCCTCCTTTTTTAAATCTAGAAGTGTGAGCTCAACATGGAATAAACTTCAGTGTGCTAAAGTATCCCAACCCTCTACAACCTTGTTAGTGCATTGATTTATTATTATTTTAACACTAGTGCACATAGCTACCCCAAAAGTCATATGAACTTGGTCATAGTATTAGCACTTAAATCATCAGTCAAATTAGTGCAGCACTGCTTTAAACATCTGAGAGAAAGAATTAAGATGAAATTCACAGGCCTAGCTAGATATGTAGCTATCCTACTGACTTTAACCAAGAATGTGACTAAACTCATACTTTCATTTAAGCATGTGCTCTTTTCGAGACCAAATCACTACAGTTAATGTGTACATAAAGCCTCTTTATATGCATTTTACACATTTATACAAAGTGTAACATTTATACAGTTGAATCTTCAGTGAGGATCATATACAGCTTGAGAGCAAATTAATTAAATTTAATAATATTACATTCAGATTCAAATGAACTGGTATTCAGTTGTACAACTAATCAGTTCAATTTCAAATTATCCATTCAGATTCAGTTCACTAATGCAATTATTCAAGTCGAGCAATTTAGCTCTACATTTAAAATTTAGTTTCTGCCGACACATATTTCTGCCCATTCTGTAAATCGCAGCCTGTAAAATAAATCGTTACCAACATTACATCAAATTATTTCTGCTAAAGGTGATTTTCCACCTGCTAAATCATGGGGGGTACTTAGTATTGCCCACAAGTTTATTTCTCCTTACCATGTTTGTTGAATGTCTGCTGCTCAATGCTGTTGGTTGTGTATCCAAGCTGGCAATGGATCCACTACAATCAAGGTGTGATTCAGGTTAACTATAGAAAATGGAAAACATAGTTGGAGCTGTGCTCTTATAAATTTGTTTAATGTTACACATTTTGCACCAAACGCGCCTAGGCTTTGTTTATCCGTTTTTGTGCTCTCATATTGTGAGCTGTCTAATTCACTTCACTTTTACTGTGCTGCAGCTTTCACTTTTATTCACGGTGCATTCACACTATATACAGAAACTTTACAATTACAAAATATGACAAAAACTTTACAATCTTGCTACTAACAATGCAAGTAGTAGTATCAGAAAACTTCTACTACTGCTTGCAGACTTGGTTAAGACTGAAAATGATGCTTCAGATTGTCAGCGGTTTACAATATCATGAGTCAAAAAGGCTGAGGAATGTAATATACAAGATTTTGGATCTTTTTGAAGAGACCGGTTGTTTTAGTTTTAAAGCAAGAAAAACAAAAATGACATATGATTGGTAATGGCAAAAAAAATTGCCTATTTAGCTGTCACTTACATTTCCGAGAAATCTTCAGCTTAACCTTCTGCCCCCTGATTATTTTTGATGGTTGCAGGCACGTAGAAAACAGGAACTGCCACTGGAGCGTTGCTACTGCGGTATATTATAAAGCTTTGTTCTGAACAGTTTCTCTTTGTCAGATTCTCACAGACTACATGTGTTTTGTTTGACTGTTTACCCTTTTTGCAAAGAAACACAATCACTCAGCTCAAATCTGTTTTATTGATAGATCCTAAAATTCTCCAAACAGATTTCATTTGCTCATCAGGTTGGTTCCTCCTGTGCTGGTCATTTCAGTTTAACTGACTCTTTTACTACTGAGCCATGCTGTAATACATGAAGCATGTTGTTTGACATGTCCTGATGGCAGCTTATGTTGTTTCAGAAACTGTAGATATTGTTCAGCATCCATGACGCCTTTACAGCTCCCCATACTGTCACGAATGCTGACTTTTGAACTGTGTGCTGATAACAAACCATTTTAGCCCAAAACACTTGATTTTTACAAAGAATATTAATATGATAATAATTTTGACTTGTCAGACCACAATTTTCTGCTTTGCTGAGCTCAGGCACTTGTTTAAATATATTTTCCTTCTTCATATGGTACAGGTTTATGTTGCATTAATTGATGCAACAGACTGTGCTCACTGACAGTACCTGTTCCTGCACTGATTTCCACTATAGAATCATGTTTGACCAGTCTATCGCAGGGCCACATATAGACGAACAACCATGCTCACTGCCACTAAAATTTTGAACATCTATTTTTGATCATTGATTCATTCATTTCTATTCTGACTTTACAATGAGATTTTTTGCATTGGTTAAATTGCTCTGCTGAAGCAGTTCTCTGAGGAAGAATGTTCTAAAGTTCCTCCTGATTTTAGGTC
>OMLM01003637.1:3411-14063 GCA_900302695.1 Helostoma temminkii
TTTGATGAACAGATTCTTCATATGCTGACATCCATACAATAAATATAAATATATAAATAAATATATATTTCTCTAACTTAAACAAATAACAAATTAAAATGGATGGGTGGAATTCATCTGTTCATTCATCCTAATGCAAAGACACAAACTTTCCTCCTGCTTGTCTTCATTTCTAATGTTGCTGGATGAATAATCAAGTTAAAAAGATATATCAAGCAGCACATGACATACATCACTTTGACGTTATCTCACTCTTTGATTTTTTTGCACCACCACAAGCAGACAATTTGTAAACATGTGAAGGCAGCATGGGTTTAGCCTTTTGATCTGACACATCATTAAATGTATGACTCAGAGAGTTTGTACACAGCTGTCAAGTTGCAGGCAGATTAATAAATGATAACAGTACTGGGTGGAGCCCTCATTAGAGGGAACAAATATAAATATACATATATCCCAACAATACAAATATACATCACACAGTAGCTACCCAAAGGTGTTGTATGTACTGAGAGCATTCAACATTTTCGCAGCTAGTATCTTACCGTCTGCTCATTCACGGACAGCAAAGGTATTTATGGAAAAGGATTAAGTAAGAATCCAAAACCTGTTTACATGTCAGGTTTAAATTTAATTTCTATCCCCTTGTTTGTGTGAAATTCTGTTTCCATCAAGTTAAAAAGTCAAATATGTAGGTGTATACACAGACTGGTAAAAAAAAGTTTAAAAAGTTTCGGTGTTATCCATTTTATTACATCACAGATTTGGAGGAAAATCACATTAGGTCATTTGAATGTACACACAGGCCTGTTATCTTTATTTGGCAAGGAATGAAACAGACCACTGCCAACAAAATTAATTTGAAAGTTGCTCTAGACCAATTTAAAAATGAGTAATCATACATTAATGTTAATCCTAACAATCAAGCGCAACTTTGAAATGTGCACCTTGATAACATAAGCAAGGAAAACAAACACATTCATGTCTGTCTGAATTATGGCTCAACTGATTGTTTTTGTTGAAATTATGCAGCAGTATGACATTTTCTCTAAATCCCTTTTTTAATCTTTCAGGTGATTACCACAAAACAAAATTCTTTCAAAGAAAGGTATTACTATATTTTAGTCTTAAATTTCATAATGGCTCAAAGGTGTGAAGCTGTTATTTGTTGGTAACATTGTGTGGCTTTATTCAGATTGTGTGAGTGACAGCAACAGGGAATCAGAAAGGATTAAATCTTAAGTCTTTAATGTTTTCACCCTGCATGCAAATCATTTGAGCTTGTCAGTTAAGATGGCATCCATGGGATGTCATGAGAGAGAGATCAGTAGATTTTAAGCAAAGAGGAGGATGCATGTGAAGCTTCTTTACTTGTATTGCAATGGAAATATTTTAAAGTAAATTTTAAAGATATCTGTAGATAGCTGCAGAACGTGTGATGTTATAATAGAATCCTTGTATAAATCTTACGTTATATATAACCCTTTGTGTAAATCAATAGGAGGGAAAACTTTGAACTTTTCACTCAAAAGGGTGAACAGACAAAAAATTATTTATAGAGACTAAAAAGAAGAAATGACAGTGAGTCATCGTGGTTAGTCACTGGGAAAAAAACAAAGTCTGACGTCTTTGAACTTTTTATTATAAAACATGTGTACATTATTTTTAGTACAGCTGAAGATTCAGCTACACTGATGTAAGAAAATGGTTGGCCTTTTGGTGCTGCTTTCCCTCTTTTGCTGGGATTATAACAATGTAGCATAATAGGTCAAAATATTGTATGAAGCTGTTGTACTTTACAGTAATTAAATGGAATCATGTATATCTAATTTATGCATTATGTGCAGCCAGGTGGGAAACAGTTGTGCAATATTTGTGTACACCACAAGAGGGTGCATCCTCCTTGGGGATAATCTTAGGAGGACACTGGGTAAATATTCTCTCCACAACAGAACAAGTTATGTCGTTTTCACTGCACCACCGATGCATGTGTTGTTACCTGTGCTTAATATGCTGTAAAATGGGGTGATAGCACCAAAACATTAGGTTAGAAACATTTATGGGGTTGCATGTTGCTGTGCTGTTCAATGTTAGAGTCTAATATTCATTGGATGTTAACAGGACATTTTAGAATAATTTTTGTATAATAAAAAATAACTTAATTTTATCACTTTTCAGGAGGACAGCATGGAATTAATTTCAATGAGGTATAAGGTTACTAAAAATTTGTCTTCATCTGTAGCCTTATTAAGTAAATGTTGAATTGATTAACTCAGGAACCATTTGGTGTTTACTAACCACATACACTCACTGTGATTATGAATTCACAAGTACATCCTGTATAAATTATATGAGAACACACTGGATATCACTGAGATGATGACTGTTACACACTACATTACTTGCATATATTAGTACAATAAAGTGTTATAATAAGGGTACAGTGTTAATGTTGCACCAATCAGCACTCCCTTTATCTCCAACCGCTTACTTTTGCAATATTAGTAGTGAAGCCCACTGAAGCAGAAGCCATTTAGGACACATTAATCCATAACAAATCTCATTTCATATTTTCAGCAATGAGTGTATTGGCTTGTCAATGTTAAAATCAAATTAAACTGTGATAAAGAGGAGGTATCAGAATTTCTTATGATCATTTTTATCTTATCAAGCACAAAGTATTTGAGCTGCTATACTATGTATACAAGACATAATAAATTAAAGCAGAATAAATGCATCTTATATACTCAGCGTTAACAGTGTAATAACAGGAATGTAACATTATTAAACAAAAAGAGGATCGATAGCCATTGAATTTTATCACTGCAGGACCAGGAGAGGAGAATAGACAGGGGATTATCGTTGCTTTCTTTTTGAAGAAGAAAACTAATCTTATCCTGTTTATGTTTCAAACTGTTCGATTTCACTGTCAGTTCAAATGCTTAGGCAGCAATACAGCTTACTCAGGTATTAAAGGTAATCTGTCAGTCAGACAGCTTCATACACATAAACTTAGGAAGAGTTCATGCAAGCATAGCCAATTCTATGTTCAATTCACCAGGAGTCTTGGTGTCAGGACTTTGCTGAGCATGTGCTGCATTAAACCTCTGTCACTTTTAAAGACTCTTCTTTTCTTCGTCTTTTGAATATCATCACTGGTTTCTTCTACATCTGCAGACTGGATCCTCCTGAGGAAGATTCAGAGTCTGTAGTGATTTGCTGACAGTAATTGTCACACATTTACCAACCTGCTGCAGACAGAAATGTGTTGGCAAAACATAGATTTTTTTTCTCACACAAACAAACAGAAATTAGAGTGAAAACATGTTGTAATATGGTGCTAATATTTCACATATTCACAGTAATGCTGCACATATGCTCTTAAAAATATGTATTATTATATACCAGCTGAAGTCATCAGGCTTAATTAACTGACTCATGTTTTAATCTGCTTAGAAATACCATATACTTATGTGCCAATCATTTCAGCATATGCTTTGTTAATTTAGGTTGTTAGAGTGTTTGCTTGATAGAATAACGCCCTTTGATTATTTAAATGTCTATTATTTCCCATGAACCATTATTAGCTTTCCCTAAATTAGCGTAATGGACTGACAGGGGAGCTGGAGAACTGGATTTTCCCTGCTTTGTTTATTTTAGTAATTTACCATATTTAAGAAAATTACAATCACAGTATGAGGTAACGTGTGAACTCTGGGAAATAATCACACTGGGATGTTTGATCCTATTTCTCCATAGAATGTACCCACATTTTACTAATTTCTTTAGACACTTGTTTATTTGAAGTTAAATCCTGATTCATCTCAAACCCACATTGGCTTGATTGCTTGATTATCCCACTTGGGTGCCTTGGGGCATAGAGGAAATTGGGGAACCACTGATTTCCAACTCCCTCCTGTTCGTGCTTTATGTATCTTGTCATACATGACATATTGTACAGTATGTCCCAAGTGATAGTGAAGTGCCAGAGTTCACTTTCAAGCATTTGAAACACAATAAGCGCATAATTTTTTGAAAACCAGAAGTGAAGCAGTTAGCATGTAGTAGTGTGTCCCACCATTGCAAAACCACTCAGCCGAAGAGCCTAATTTGGGATCATCGGATGTGTTTTGTAGGGACTACCAGACACCATTCGCTGGCAGAGTGTTGTGGGTGAGAGAGACTACATACCAGAATGAGGCTATTCTGGTAGGTACATTGGTTGCCTCATTCAAGCAGAGATAGAGAGACAGACAAAAATGCATTAACAAAACAATTCAGCTTATCAGATGCAGCACAGTTTGGTAGCTTTTGGTTATATACTATAGTATTGCAGACTTATTCTCCTTTCAGTCTGATGAATGTCAAACTGAATATACAAACAATACCTCTGATAGATATTGCCAGTTGTTACATGTTAGCATACAATGCATGCTGTTAAGGCTCTCAGGGTTTTTATTTTTTTGGTCTGTGTGTCGTTTACCTGAGTGTTTATGAAATGCATTAATCATTAGAGGCAAAGCATTTACACTGATGTGTCTTATGACTGAAGGTTGAAGGACTTTATCATCTAATCCTGCTCTGCTGGCCTCACAGGACCCAGGGAGAGTAATAGCTTCCCCTTCAGCACAGCTCACTCTTAATACTCCCCAAACAGGAAAAAATAGACTTACACTGAATCTTGTTAATAATTTAGCTTGTGGGGGGAGGGACTGTGGCACACTGTGTTCTACATTTCAAATTGAAATACTCTTATGGATTCAGTTAATGACAGGTTATAAAAATTACCTTGTAGTGGAAGAGGATACCACAGAGAGCATTTGTAAGTTGTCATATGAAATGACAAAGCGCGATTTTGCAGTATCACAAGCTGTTTGTCACGTTGGTGTCATTATTTTCCATGTTTGCTGAGAAGTGAAAGGCTGATAGAAGAGAACAACTGATGAAGAGAGGAAAGTGGGATGCCAAGACATGAAGTTCTGAATGTATACATTGTAAATGTATTGTAATGTACCTCTTCCCTAAGAGAACTGATTTGGCTACAATATATGAACAAGTCAGGCTGAAAAATGCATTGCAAACCTCCACCTATCGCCAGGAGATGGTTTGCTTGTCTCATGTTGTGGACATTTTCTCAATCCAAAAAACATCACAGGCAACTGATGAGAGACACATTCCTTTTGCAAGATCACCTTAAAACTTGGAAAGCTGCATTATCATTAAGAACTGTGAGGAGTTACATTTTGGTAATTATTTCTCAGACATCCTCCAGTATGAACTTCTTGACATCAGTTTAATTGCCTATACACTGTATTTTACCAGTCTAACAGTGTACGTTTTAATCAGCGCTGGACATCAGTGGAGGACAAATAAGCTAACATCACATTCTGGATGGGGTTCATTGTTACGTTAGGCCTCTTTGTAAGATTTGTAACAAAAATATCTAAAAAGGTAGCAGCCTTTTGAAATGATATTGTAGATAGCTACCAAATGTTATCTCATGATAAAATGAAGGATTGCAAAACAACATTGTGCTTTCAAAAACTAACAAAAATTACAAATACAAATTGTTCAAATAACTTATTCCATGAGATCCATGTTTTACGTTTTCAGGTTTGCATGATCAGTGCATTATGCTAAGTCTGTCATTTTTCTTAGTTTCAATTATGGTTTTGAACTTTGTATGTTGCAAGTCCTTGACTAACCCAACAGAGTCATTACAATATATCAAAGGCATTGCAGCATTAGTAACAGGGTCAACACTCAAGCCAAAAACTTACATTTTATGAATGATCCTTGTCATCCTGGCAAATGTCACATTACTGTGGATACATATTTGTGCATATCTACCAAATTAATGGGGGTTGGCAAATGTGTTACAAAGGAATAATGGGAGTGCAATATGGGAGACATAACCATGTTATAGCTTCTTAAAATAAAATTTTACTACACACATGCCATGAATGAATGACCCAGCTTCACAGTGATGTGAAATGAAAATCAGCGTATTCGGCTATCAATGGGCTATAGAGCTGTCACTTAGTAAAATGTGTTTGAAGGAGGACTGTGCAGAAGGGTAAGGTCTGAATAGAAATTCTGGTAACCTTTTTTTTCCGTTCCTATAGTTTGAAAATAATTTCCTGGAAATTTTCCTCGTAGTTTTATAAAAATTAGTTGGTATTTAAATGTTAATATAAGGATATGGCCAACAAAGGTGTACGCAATGTGGTGCATATCATAAAGGAAATTAATTAAAGTTGCTTTAGAACCTACTATTTTTTTCTAGAAATGCATTTTATAAACAAACAAACAACAAACAAACAAACAAACAAAAAAATGTCTTGACTATATGTCATTGATTTGATTTTGTTTATGGTGCATGTTGGTTGAAATTAACTTCAAATTATGGGACATGGAAAATAAAGGGCTCTTTATGATGTCCTCTTTATTTCAGTCTATACATTAATTTCAGTTTCTACTGTCATCTGTATCATTAGCACTAAATAATGTTTGTAGTTTTGAATTGAAAAAAATTGCATTTGAACATAATTGCAATTGCAATTTAGCTGCACAGGAACAAAAGATCTAGTAGGCAGGGTTGACAGCAGATTGCACAGCCTGTAGTGAGGTTTCCCCAGATCCCTTGGACATTATGTAACCTATTCATTTGTACAATCCACTACTGTAGCTGCAGCAACAAGACTGACACAACCTGTAGTAACAGTGAGGGCTTATGCCATCAAAGTTACAAAATATCTGCCACTTGCTCAGTTTTTTGCATGTAAAATGTGGATAGAAACAGCAAACCCACAACCAACTGTGCAGAAAAGTTTAGTTGAAAACATTTCAATATATTTTAATAATTTCTCATAATATAAGAAGGCTATTAAGTCAAATAGAGTGTCACGCTCTTATTACATTAATCCAACTTTAACTTTTTTAGCTTTCTGTACACAATCATGCTGTCACCGATTTCAACATAAAGTTTGAATCGGTGAATGGAACATGTTCATTTTACTTCAACGCTCAAAGTTATGGTGATTGGAGGTAATGCACAGTAGCCTATATTGTTTATGGGATGCAGCCTGACTGTTCTTGACCTCCATCTGTACTTACAACATTAAAGGTCACCAACTGTTAATTGATGGTCTATGGCTGGTAAAAGAGGTACAAACAATCTTCCCAAATATTTAAAAATACACTGTGTAGATGCAGTTAATGTGCATCTATATAAGCAAGGACTTAGGGTTTTATTTTTTCATGGCACACTGCTGTTATCATTATTATGCATGAGAGTTTGCTGTTTGTTTATCCTGAGATAGTAAAAATATCCTATGACCTTTTTGTGTGTGAATAGCTGAACAGTTGCTGATGGATTTGTGGATATTTTTTGACTCTGTTGCTCATGATTTTTGTCATCCTGATGCATAGTACTTTACTTTCCCAAGCACAGAATACATGTAGGTCAAAAAAACTAAAACTTTTCTATTCAGGATTGATGTATTCTGTATACTCACACCCCTAAACACAGACACACACAATGTTGATACAGTATAAACTGTACTGTATGCATACCCTGCAAAGACTATATTTTTGCAGTCTTAATTGGTTGTATATGTCAAAACAATAATGGAAGTGCTCTTTCTTGAAATCATCATTTATTGCATTAGCAAAGACTTTACTTAGTAAGTAAATAAACAAATAGATTTGCTAGTGAATACATACAAACTTTATGATCGCTTCATCTTTATGATCTCAAAACCCTGTATGGCTCGTGCAAAGTCTTAGAGGAAGTTTGTAGGTCATTATACAATCTACAAAATGTCAAAGATTTATTTGCCCTTGCACAGACACACACACCTATTTTATATGTGCTCTTGAGGAATCACCAGGGAGTAACACAACTGGTGTTTGCTAACTGGGCCTCAGGATGGATGATTCAGTACACTCTCTGCTCTCAGTCATTATCTCCAGTACCAGATCTTGTACAAATATTTGTTTCATGCTGGTTTCCTAACATTTTTCTCTGGGGATTCATAAAATGTAGCAAACACTCAGTTGAACACTTCCAATAACTGTATGAATCAGAAGAGGTCCTCGGGGGAACAGATTGGATGAGTACAAAATGAGTGTGATTTGTGGTGTGCTGAACATGTTGAGGGCTTTCAAAACCTTGTTCTAGCAAGCTGGACAGGTATACTGTGATTATCCAAGGTTTTGAAAAGCACCGTCGGCAGTAACACTTCTCCATTGATTTCTGTAATCACTTTGAGGTAATTATGTAGGTATATGCTGAATGAGCTCCTTGAGGGACAACACAGAATGCTTTTTGTAGTGCGACAGTGTGATTGCAGCTCCCCAGTGGCACACATCGTGCTCTGCGGCAACCCTCAGCCACAGAAAAGCTCTGACTCAACACATTAAATATGGGCATTAAGGGATGGATCTTAATGCAACAAAGCAGCATCAAATACAGAGGGGCTTGCATACATTCCTGCATGTTTTAAAGTTCACTTGCTGCTTGTCCAACTAGTGAAGAACTAAACAATCATTATTGTTTTGACATATTTATTGTTTTGACATAAATAAACAATTAAGACTGCAAAAATATAATCTGTGCAGGGTATGCATACAGAACAGTTTATACTGTATTAACAGTCATCCATGCAGATGGGGATACTGTCAGGCAAATTTGATTCCAATGATCCCAGAAAGTAGACATTAATTAAGGATGGAAAAACAATGCAAAATATTAGACGAGATAGATAAGATAAAATGGACTCTATATTAGAAACCTTAAGGGATAAAAATGCAACAGGTTTATTTCCATGGGTAACTACTTTGCTACTACTTTTGTAACAGGTTACATGACAGTTGTAATCCTCCCCCTTGTAAACATAGATTATTCAATAATAGCTGGATTCCATATCAAAGCGTGTTGCCTCACGTGCTCAGCGGCACGTAATACATACAAATGATCTTCCTGTGTTTATGGGCCTATATAGCACAGCCTCCTGCATTTTCACCTCTCAGTACCCTGTACACATGAATAGGGGTAAAGTAAAACGATCTTACAGCTTTTTTAAACTTTCCAAAGCATATTGAATCATTTGGACTAAAATCTGATAATGAAAAGACTCAATCTGCAGGGTTTGTGACGCTCAGAATAATGTATTCACAGTTTTATAGCTGCTTCTTTTAAAATCAGCCTCTTTGGTCACTGTGCCTCATGTGATCAACATGGAAGCTGCAGTAACACAATATGGCCACTACACTATATTGTTCACTGCCCGGTGTTGATCATGGGGACTTGGACACAACAGACTAGAGATATCGCGATACCAATATCATAATCGGGTATCAGGCCTGATACAGCCCTCATGTGCTCATACTAACACTCGTAAAACTCATAAGTACTCACATCAGTACTCAGCATCAGCAAGTACGCAAATGTCCTTACACTCAGTCAGAAAAAAGTGGCATTGGGACATCACTACAACACACTGTTGTAGCTAACAGCTACAGCAGATAAAATTGTCCAGTAAGAGTTGTCTCTGGAAAAATCTTGCATCAATAGCAAGAAGCCTGTTCTGCCAGAAAGTATGTATCCACTGTTTTAAAAATTAGTACAAATTCTGACTGCAAATTTGTCACTTTTGTTATTATGTGTCATATGGAAAGCAGCATCTTTCTAAATGGCAGTACAGTGGCTAAAATAAAGGAAGAAGCTGTTCTGTCTGAAATTGTATTTGTTTAAATAGTTATATAAAATTACAAAAACAAACTGTAGGCCAATAGCTTGCATTAGCTACTGCTCCAGATGACCTTATAATGCTTGCATATATGTTTTGAAATGAGAAACTTCATTTACGTATGAACACAATGACTGAATACTACATAATGGAGTAAAAGCAGGTTGATGTTTATCAGCCGTTGATGCAAAAAAAAATTAAAAGAAAGATACAAACAATTATGAATATACAAAGAACTAAAGGAAATTGTGTATTTGAAGTTTAATCACAATGGAATGTGAGTGAATGTGTATCATAATACTTTTTACTAAAAAGTATTAGACTATAATAATAGATGAGTGCTGACATGACTTGATAGAGCATTTCAGGTGTGTTTCTGACCAGTAAGCAGGATACTGGATATTTCATCCTTTTATTGACATTATGAATGAATCATTGTCAATATAATAATAAGAATTTTTTAATAATAAAAAATTCAGAAAAACTCGGAACTCTGGGGGATGTTCAGTCCCTTGGAGATTTTTTTTGCATGCATCCCCTGACTTATGCTTTTCAAAGACCTGTTCTCTGAGTTTCTTGGAGTGTTCTTTTGCCGTCATGGTGTAATGGTATCCAGGAATACTGTTTAACCAGTGACTGGACCTTCTAGACACAACCTTTTTTACTGCAATCACTTGAGACACATTCACTGCACTCATCCCCATTTCACTAATTGTGGGACTACGAGCACCAAATATCTGGATCTCTGTTAGATTAGGTCAGTCATTTTAAAGGGGGTTTTTTATTTTTATTTAGTTGGCATTACTTTGTAGAAACCTGTTTTCACTTTGACATTAATAAGGTATTTTTCAGATTTTTTTTGTTCAAGTTGCTAAATTATATTGAACATTATTGCTTCAT
>OMLM01003640.1:3709-42371 GCA_900302695.1 Helostoma temminkii
CGGCTAGCTTTGTATAGTTTTCTGTGGTTTCTTCCTCTAAAAAAAAGGAACGCCAGATATGCCTATTTTCACAATTCAATGGACATGTGAACCATTTATCAGAACCGGTTTTACTTGGCCTATTAATAGTATTTTCTAGAGGTATAGAGTTTTACGTCTGCACTTTGGACACAAGTTGAAAGTGGGACTGGACGGGGCTGCGTCTGGCTCCTACATCATCTTTAATCGGTGAAGCGGTTTGGATGCGCTGGCATGTCCATTGACCCCAGAGGGTTACGGTGCTGATAAAAATATATTTTATTTCCATGTGATTTTAATGAACAAACTGCACACAAACAGAATAGGTTGTCACTTTCCCACATGTGCATGTTTATTGGATAAAATTACAGCACTTGACAGTTACGTAATTGCATAGACTGACACTACAATACTTATTTAGGATATGTCCACATAAGCTCTAGAGGACACTGGGCTACTTCCTTCCTTCCCAAAATGTGTGAGATGCATTTAGTTTGACTGTAAATTTGTCAGTGTACTTAATAAATGACTAGTGGAGTAGTAAAGGTGCCCCTGTCCATCTCAGAGCTTTTTCTCATCACTTTCACAACAGCTACGTTGTCTGAGCTGAGCACAGAGCCAGCGAGTGTGTCGCAGTTATCAGAAGTCATCATCTCTGTATTTATCTGGCCGGGAGCCGAGCTGGCAGGTCTCCAGTCCCAGAACAAACTGATCCACAACCTGCCAAAGCAATCGATAGATCCAGCTACAGTAAGAGGCTGTTTATCTCGTCATCTCGGGAGGAATTATAGCGAGGCTCGCTCAGTTGCTGTCTCGATGCATTCTGGGAAAGCTGACAGACACTGGGAGCTTTGTGGTAGATTCAGTTTTGAAAATGAGTGATGGAAGATTGTTTTACAGTTATTGCAAGACAGGGCGGGCAAGTTGTGCAGTTAGATTTTATATACCTTTCATACTCCTGTCCCTCCATTATCTTTCCCTTAATTTTCACTATATTATTCTTTTTTTCCTCTTTTCACTTGTCTGTGTCCTTTATTTCCTTTTCTTTAAGTCAAGTCATTAAAGCTTTTCTCCCTAACGTCTT
Organism: Helostoma temminkii; assembly: GCA_900302695.1. Taxonomy (NCBI): domain Eukaryota; kingdom Metazoa; phylum Chordata; class Actinopteri; order Anabantiformes; family Helostomatidae; genus Helostoma; species Helostoma temminkii. Next base: position 4,812 of record OMLM01003640.1, read on the forward strand.
TCATATTGGACCTCCTCTAAATTGAAAATGCTGAGTGACAGTATATGTATAGATTTGTAAAGTGGAGAGCACAATGCACATATAATTAGACAATCAACATCTTAATACTTTGATTCTTCACAAGCTTCACTCTAGACTTTGTACATGTCTTTTATTAACTTAAAAAATGGAGTAGTTTTACCTTGGTTCTCTCGTCCTACTTTTCTCCTCCCGTCCTCTGTCCTTGGCTCCTCTGCCCCCCGGTGTCATTTTGGACTTCCTTGCAGATCACGGACTCCTCTCTTCTGCTTCTCTGACTTCTGTAATTCTGTTCACTCTCCCCTTCCTGAGTAATTGAAGTAATTTCCCACCTTGGCTATGATGAATGTGTCCCACACTCCCGCCATGCCCTTCTACTTTAGCCGGCCTAATTAAAGAAAACATTCCATGATTGCCTATTTTTCCTCGAGCGTGACAACCTATTATTCTCCCCAGCACCTGATTAGAGAGTTATTATGCTTAGATTTAGATTGATTTAACCGGTCAGTCTAATAAAAGACTACTTGGGGTTTGATTTAAAGTGGGGGAATTGCAGGTTTTGGAGCCAGTCACGGTGTGTAATTGTTATTACTGGTTCATGATATGAGCGCAGAGGCGGGGAAGGGACTTCTCGAAATTGAATTAGAAAATTAGAAGGTCACTCAGTGTACAACAGGTGACATTTTGGGACATTCATGCCACGATAGAGCTGTCACGAGGAGGGACGTTCAGGCACAGATTTGTCCAGAATGATAAATCACATCCATCACAGCTTGCAGAAACTGACATATTTCTATCAAAGCAAGATTAATCTCTCCATCAGCTGCACCAATGCGCCTCATAATCATCGGCAAGAATTGGATGCACAGTGGGTAAATTGACTGGTGTTTGTGTTGTGTTGCTCTATTCTGGGTTGTTACTGTCTCAGTAAAAGCCAAATGGGAGGATACAGTCACATATCCCAGCTGCTTGAGTGATTTTTGGAAAGAAAAATACACCGATGTCAGGAGGAAACCTTGACCATATATTTTAAAATGGAACCAGAAGCTTTTTGTTTAGTACTAAAATCTTGTTACAGTTTTCCCTTTTACGAATGTCCCCTGATGATTATATAAAGGTCAGAGGGCAGGGTGTGAGTGCATGTCTTGTCTGCACAACGGTGCCAAGCATTAGATTTAACTTTGAGTTAAAGTGCTCTGTACTCTGTCACCTTTTTGAACCTCAAAGTGACATTTTAAAACTGAAAACGACAGTGAAAATATGTAAATGGTATCTACTTTACTTTATCTACCATCTGTTTTAGGCCTCTCAGAACTGAATGATGACTAGTCCTCTCTGCGGCCTCACTTGGATCTAGTTAGCATAACTGCACTTAGTGACATGGCTGAATGGCATTTTGATAAATGGCATGATTTAGAGGTAAAATGAACAGTTTGACTCAGGCCATGCAATAAAAGCACAGAGGCTTTACACTCCGTGTCAGGGGGGTTAATGAAGTCCATCCTTCATGTCTGAAATCCAGCAGTGTCAGAGCGAGTTTGGTGCAAGTTGTCTTTGACATGTATTCACTGTTGGGATTATTGGCAGTTACTTCTTCACTGTCACTGTGAGTAATTGCTACATACTGTAGTGAAGCTTGTAACTGTATGCTAGATGGATATATGAATAGATAAATGCTGAAGGCTTGATGCATACTACTGTAGGTGAATGAAATGATAGTTGATATAGATCAAGTAATATGTTTGAAATTGATTAATTGTGGGGAAATGGTGCAGCGAAATGTATTGATTGTTTTTTAGATGTCTCGTTGACAAAACTAACTACGAAACTAAAGAATCTAAAAAAACCTGTGCAGGCACGGGAGAACATCAGAATTCCCAGACCCCACAACACAAGAGCACCTGCACTGAAGAGCTGAAGACCTGCATTCGAAATGCCTGGACAGCCAGCCTTCTTTTTTTGGCTGTTTGTCCTTCATTTTGCACTTTATCATCCATCCTTGAGCACATGCTGCTGTCCCTCTCTGATCACTCCTGCTGCTTTTCCATCAGGGTTTATTGGAGTCTTTCTGTGGTTGTGTGCAGGGAGGCCATCGCCTCCTGCCACTATTTCAGACAAACCTAAAGTTCACGTTTCTCAGGTGCTCCGTCTGAAGCACATACTGTTTTCTTTTCTTTTAACCCTGCTTCTTCCACAGAGAAGTCCTTTTATGAAGCTTTACTTGTTCTTATGGCTTCTCCAGAGTTTTTCTGTACACTGCTGTATTTCAAACAGAAGACCTTATTTTTCTTTCAGGTTTTTGGCAACCTCCTCACTCATGTATTGGTTATATTAAAGATTCAAAGAACTTTATTTATCCCAGAGGGAAATTGTCTGGGCCTATATGAAAGTCAACTATTCCAGAAGCGTTTCGTTTTAACACATTTATGCATCAGTCCAATGTTTCTGCCTCATGTATGAATATTTGCTTTTATATTGGAGGCTTTTGGATTTTGTTATATTTAAAGTTGCATTTGATCAGCATCCAGTTTTCCAATATGATATGATGAAAATGATAATCAGTTAAGTGCCACAGACACTGAGCAACTCCCAATTTGCATTTTTCCAAGGTTTTTGCATGTAGAAATAAAAGGCCTCTATTTGTTTCTTGAGAATTGCTAGTGTGATTGTAAATCTTGTTTCTCAAAATATTTGAATGTGGCTGATTTAAAAATGCTGTCCATATTGAACTAAAACTAATAGACATCACTGTTTTGTCAAAGTTTCATATACTTTCCAAAAGATTTTATGTTGGTGTCAGAATTATAATAATTCAGATTTATCTGATAAGTTGATTTGAGTATTGCATTATTTTTTTCATGAATATACGCAAAATTATACATGGAATAATCAAATTAATATTACTAATTACATCAGGATCAAAACTCAAACATATATTAATTAATGTGGGCAATAAAATACAACTTACATGTTTTGTTGTTTTTTTTTTACCCTGTGTGCTGTATTACCCTTTATTTAGAAAAACCTGGACACATTCCCCCACACGTCATTTGTTACATTGGTTATTAAAGCTGTCTGGTGCCTGGCAACAGCATGAATAGGCAGAGTTGGCGGCCAGTAAATTGTGCACATATAGATCTTCTATTTGTCCAGTCAAGCAGCAAATATAGACCTGAAGTGGCACAGCACGAGTGGAGTGAGATATGGAAGGAAGCAAGGAGGAAGAGAACGACAGGAGGAGGATGGGGGGGAAATAATTTTGCAGGGACATAAGAGGATGAAATGATGAATAACAGATAAACAGAATCAGGGAATATGTAGATAATATGCAGCATAAATTAATAAAAGAAAGATGAGATGGTTTATCGAGTGAAACGGTCTGATGTTTGGACCTAAAAGAAACGCAAAAGGAAAAAGGTGTAATTTAAACTCTAATCATTGGAAAACTGGAAAATAGTGAAGCTACAAGAGGAATATGGGGTAGAGGGAGGAAAAAAAGTAAACGACAGATCGGATTGTGACCTGGAAAAGGCAGGAAGAATGTAGGAAAAGAGTGAAATGGAGAGACGGGAAGCTGGTCTGGGACATAAATATGAAAGTAATAGAGGGAAGGTACAAGAAGATGGAAGAGTGGCATAGGAACAAATTAAATGACATAGAGATGCAGGAAAGAAATGAATCGTCATTGCAGTGAAAAAAAACTGGTGAGAAATTACATATGTATAATGTTTATTAAGTCTTGGATAAATGAGATGTTGCAGCAGCCAGCTGGACGATAAAGCCAAACATTAAAAATAAAAAGATGATTTCTTTAAAGGATTAATAGCACTCTGAAGTCATTGATGATCACTCACTGAAGACTTCATTATTCCAATTAATGGGCCCCTCCGCTACTTGACCTGACCGTCAAAATTAGTGGCAAGTCAGATGGATGAACTGCCACAGCCTAATTGGCAGCCACAATCAAGAGCGAATATGTATCAGGAGAAGAAGAGGAGGCTGAATATATTAGCAGAATAAGAGAAGACGAAAAATGAGGCTGTAAGCACCATGGCGGCACCAACTGTCTAGATGTCAGTGGTGGAAAAATGCTGATGGGAGGGAGAGATGGAAGGCAAAATAATAAAGGAATCACAGAGTGAGGCTAATGTGTTTGAGTGGTTGATCAGGGTATTGTATCGTATCAGTGTTGGAGTTGTTAAAACCGACCTGGTCTAGTAAGTTGGTCCACTCTGACTTTAAAGATATGCTGCAGTCTGTTTTAGGAGGACAGTTCTGGATGCAACTGTGTTAATTTACACAATATTTGGGTTGGGTTGTAATATTTACATCCTGTATGCATTACGTTTTTAAAGAAATGGTCGTATATGAGTCTTGTTAATTTTAGGAAAAAGCTTTAGTTATATATTTATTTATTTTTATTTTAAGAGTGAGGAAAAACCCACAAAATACCAGAATAAATAATCTACTGTAACTTTAAAATAATGACAAAAAATTTCAGACACCAAAGTAAACCCAGACTTACGTGATATAAGTAAATGTATGATTTGTTAATTTATTTATTTTTTAAATTTAGAATATGTAAATTTGGAAAATTGCCTTCCAAAAAAACTTTAGGCTTAGTGACTTAAATTTGTGGCATGTTGAAGTGATAGATACTGGAGTGTTTGTACTGGTATTAATGGATTCTCAACTCATAGGTTTATGAGACTGTTAATATTGATACTTCCAGTGTGGGTTGTGCATTCAGGGCCCTCATGGGCTCCACATAGCAAAGATAAACAGGGCCCAGGTGAGTCGTGCTGCGTGCAGACGCAAGCTCGCTTCTCGCTAAACCAAACATAAGCAATGGCCTCTTCATGTCCTCCCATCGATTTACTCTTTCGGGAGAGAGCAGAGAAGAAAAGGGATGAAATACGGCAGCACCCTATCCCTCCCATGCATCAGGCAAGTCGGGCATAAAATAGTCCGCTTGGATGGGTGATCATGAACTGGCAGCATCGGGGAAGTTTACCAGAGCTAAATGGATGCCCAGACTCCACTTTTTATCTGCCTCCCACCTCACATTACAGCTGTAATTTATGGTAATAACATCCCTTGAAATGGTGGCGCAAAAAGAAGCAGATGAGAAATGGGCATCCTCACAGCGTGTTTACATTGGCTATATGATTGTGGGGAAACAGGAGTTTGAGCGCCGTAGGGGGGGAAACAGTATCTCTTTTAGCTGATTGGAAAAGGTGATTCATATTTTTCTGTTTCATTGAGCTTTAGCCTTCATTAGACGTTGCTCAAGTAAACTGAAATGCTCACAGGCTGTTTGCTGTCCTCTTATTTTTGTCTTGTATACTCAATTTTTACTACAGCTTCCGGTTAATCTCCTGGTAGTGTGGTCACTGTCATTACAAGTTGCCTTTCTCCCAACTTAACCTCTTGTTTAGCACAGTTTGTGCTAAATATGGCCTTTGTTTTTATAAAGTACCTAAACATGAATCAGAAGAGTATAATACTGTGACATGTGATTGCTCTTGACCATCAAAATCAATGTTTTTTCCATTTTATTTCTTACTTTGCACCAAATGTATGATAATACAGTTGAGTTAGCATTTTACAAAGTTATGTTTATACACCTGTGGGAATCTGTGCCTGTGTTGCACCTTACCAGCATGACACACGACGACATGCTTTTGGGAAATTTACTGCTGACCTTGTGAACCAAGTTTAACTGGATACCATATGTTTTCAATATTTCATAATGGAAACAATTGGAAAGTGTTAACTCTTGGCCAGGCCCAATTTGTCTTGTGACCTAAAGTCATTACTCGGACTTTTACGCTTAACTTTACCACCATGTCGCCAGTGTCAGCAGGCAGGGAGCTAGTTAAGAATGTTTACATCCTGGCCATCACAAGTTTGAGGCTGATTAGCTTCTAATGTGTGTACAAAGCACCAAATTGTCAAGTGTAAAGTACGGGTTGCTCCTTTAATTTTAGGGGCAACAAGAGAAAGAGCTGAAGCCCCAGATGATCAGTAGCCCACATCTTCTTGGTGCTCTGATTTTGCACTCCCAGAAGTCCTGAGGTTCACCCTGGTTGTTCCCGCTGGCACCAACTGCTCGCACTACCATCCGGCTCGACCGCTTAAACTCAGAAACCGTAACTGCTGCTTTGCTACAGTGATGAACGAGCTTGTCAAAAACTTCATTCTTGTACCAGTGTACTGGTGCCTCTCCCTTTTTAAGTAATTTTTCTTTAACCCACACCTCATAAAAAGAAAATACCAAAATTAAAGTAATTTATTCTAATTATGCACCCTGCCTAGTTCTGTGGTGTGTTCACCTACACCACGCTCTTCTCAAATGTTTTGGTGCAGATTAATGCAACGAAAACTATTTTAATTATTGTTTTGTGGATCTTTAATTTCTGGCAACGATAGTGTCTTGATGCAGCTGCCTGTCGAGGCCCGTCACTGATGAACCTGTGCCAGAGGAGTGCAGATGTAATTCTGTTATCTCTTAGTTAGTCATTTACGCAAATTAATTTGAACAATTAGCCCTCTACTGGTCTTTCATGAATCATGCAAGAGAAGCTGCCAAAAATTAGTACCCACAGATTTCCATTTCAAAATAAGATGGCTCACGTTTTTATAATGTGTTACACCTTCTCTGATACAAACTTAAACAGATGAAGGGACAGTATGCTTGTACGAATAGAGCTTAGATTGAATGATAAACCTATTGTAAGTGTCAAAGGTTGGAGGCCGATGGACCTTTAGATCACCTGTGTTTTATTGAAAATTACATACCAACAGCACAAACATATTGTCCTTACAAAAGATGTTTAGCACCACTTACAGTTACTAAAGCAAATAAATACTTTAAATAATTAAATTAAAATAATTAGGAGGCAACGGTGTATTCCACAGTTTCAATTACACAAATTCAAATGGATGCTAAACTTAATGGATTTTCATTAGTTTGGGTTTTAGTGGAGAATTTTACTGTCCCATGACGCTTGTAATGCTTTATTAGTGTTTGCATTATAATCACAAGCCTACTTCCGGTTCTGTACAAAGCATGTTTTCAACATCATCCATTTTTAAAATGAGATATTCTCCACAGATATGATGCTCTGTTGCTCTCTCACCCACAATCTACTTTAAGCATCCAGAAAACAGAGAAAATCAGTGAAGCTGGTTGATGTTGGTAAAGATGAAAAGGTGAGTTCAGAAATTAAAAAGGAAAAATAAATTAAAAAGCGTAATGTCTTGGTAATGTCTAAACTCATTTGACTAACATTTGTTGAAAATTAAAAATGAACTTCAAATATGTAGTATTCACTAACATTATACTGGAAGTGCAGAAAATGAGACTTTTAAAACACATTTCCTATAGAATCATTTTTTATTTTATGTTTTTAAATAGTTTTCATCCAAATCCTGGACATTGTGCACATGTGGATGCTCTAAAAAGCTGCTTTGCTGCCTGAATATTCGCTCTTTTTTATTTCTGAAGAAACTGATGCTTTTCTTAAAAGGTCCAGCAGAGGGTGTTTTTCTCCTACTTCTGACCTGCTTTCTTCTGCACTCAGATCCTCTCCTGGCTGCAGCGGAAACAACACTTTCTTGAACAGAACGTGTCATTGATGGCTGCGTTTCAAGCCTTTCATCCTTAACGAGCTGATTGCAAACGGAGATTGAGGTTTGAAATGTAACCGAATAACCAGATTCACTGCTAGAAGGGAGCACAGGAGGGTGGGCAGGATGACACCAGAGAGTCTCCTCTGCATTATCTTTAAACACCGGGCTAACCACATTTTATTTTAAAAAGGGGTCATTAACCAACAATAAGTGGAATCCATACAGTCTGCTCAATAATGACGTGTAATTTTGTGACATTTATGTGTTTTTACACAAATGTATGGGGCAAGGCTTTTCCCCTGTAAGTGCCTGCTAACTCAATTGTGCTTGTGTATTTCTTCAGTGTTTAATGTCCATTAAGAGTTGAGAGACGGTGACTGAGGAATGTAGTGGTGTCCCGTAGCGCTGCATAGGCTTGTTGCAGACTTTTTGAAAGGACAATTTACTGAAAAACGTTGACTTGTTAATTGTATCATCAATTACACAACATTAACTTTTTCAGGGTTATTCAATTAATAATTAAGTGGATTTCGTTTACAGAACACCAAGCAAATTACTTAGGTAAGATTGATAACTTTAGTAAAATGCCCTTTTTAAATACCCAAACCAGTGGCCTGCATCTCACACTGCAAGGAATAATGCGGTAAAGGTTTCTGCTTATCTGGGTAATAACGGTGCTTTTTGGAAAAGCAATTTTTAAACAAGTGTGGCCCTTCAGCTATTGCATCAAATTTAGATACTGAACGTGCTTCTCTGCAAGGCTCGTAACAGTTTTTAGCCCTTATACCACCTTGTTTATGGCAGTAGAATGGTCAAAAATGGTAAGTAGTTTGTGCAGACTTTGGTTTTTAAGATGTAATATATACAATATGTGATAATCATTAATTTTTGTAATATCATGCTTGCAGCTAATTTGCTTTTTAGTTGGTCTATTCTTATTAGGAAATTGAAGGGTAGATAAAAACCAACTGCAGGATTTGTAAGATAAATGAAGGCTGTGCCTTTAAGTCACCCAAGATCTTCAGCCTATCATGAACAAAGTACAGAAAGTACTTTTTTATGTATTGGTGGCCCATTTGGGAATTCAGCCCATAACCCCGTTAGTGTTAGTTCTTTGCTCTGTTCAGAGAGCTCCACAGGGAATTCTACCACTGGGCTTAGACTAATAAAGTGTAGCTGATATCAACCTTTTATTGAATATCAAATATCACCAAGAATTTCATTATTCTCTATGTCAGCAGAATTTCCTTTTGTCCTATGATGGTTTAACTGCTAGAACGTTCAACACCTAAACCAGGCAGGTGTTAAAGAAACAGTTACAGGATCACAGGAACATAAGATTCAACCTATGACAATAATAATATATGCATGCATTCAAAATATGTAAGCACAATACAGTATTTTTATGTAAAAATAAGTCAAATGCCAATACTATGTACATTTCTAGATAAAGTTGAGGTGTGCAAAATTAGAGGAATCAGCTCCATCTCTCAGTTTTGAGCTGCAGCCAGCCTACCTCTAGTTCAGGTGGCACAGCGGTTACCGTACCATCATCTCATCATTAACATACACAACACGGCTCAGGCTCCTCTTATTGACTGTAATCACCTTAATGCAAAAAGCTGATGAAGTTGCCAAGTCGCAGACTGCTCTGTCTCAGACCTTTTCTGTTTTTTTGTGTGTGTTTTTGTAATGGCGCTGTCATAACCGCTCTGCACCGTCTGGGCCTAAGTGAATCTGAGGCACCATCTTTTAAACGAGGCTAACAAATGAACACGTTTTCCCCCCATCAAACGGCTCCTGACATTGATGCATGGGCTTCCAGATGAGCTCTGAAAAACTGATGGATCTACGACGGTAGAAGTGCTTAGATAAACTAATGCATGTAATTACGTTTTCCATTCCCACTACATTGCGAGGCATCTTATTACAATATCATTAGTTGAAATGGTCGGCAAAAAAAATTATATAGTTTGCGAATTTCCTTCTTTTTCTGTCTTTCTTTTTCTTTCTGCCCTTTTTTTTTGCCATGTGGGGTAATTACCAGAAGTTGATTTCTTTGGCTGGAATAAAAAAACGAATTCAATTTGTTTGCCTCACGAAAAGACATTATCAGGCATCTCTGTAAGTGTTGGTAATTGTTGGAAGTCTTATTCACTGCTGTTGTCGATAAGGGGACCACTGAGATGGTTAAAGATGCCCTGTGTGGGGTGAGGAACGTACAAGAGAAAGACGTACAGTGGCCACGATTTAGATGTCTCAGGTCTGATTCTCATCCCATTTTTAAGCTTTCCTAGTCCCAGTCATATACTCTTGTTATATAATGTCCTATAAGTATGTCTAGAAACCAAAGTAGGTCAGTGTTGAAGCCAAAAACAACAAATTTAGCACTAAATTCAATCAAGTACTTTTTTTGTTCTAGTAACTGGTGCTGCAAACTGCACATGTTCAGAGATCCTCTATGTTTTTAGTAACACATCTGAGCTGAGTTGTGCTGGGTTTGTTATACATTTTGGCAAATCCAGATTGTGTTCAGCTGTATTTGTTCTGGGGTTGCGTGTCATCTAGCCAAACTGTGAAGTGCAGGAACAAATGTACCAGTACTGACTGCATCATGCTATGTTGGCATTACTGTTTTTCTTGCATTCCTTTTCTTCACCCACATTTTGAGTCTGTCCATCTTTGGATCCAATCTTTCCTGAGGTCTCTTTTGGATTGGGTCTCTTATTTTGAGTATTCATTTATTTTGGATGGAGCTCCTTAAGACGCCAAAACTGTCTACTGCCAGTCATTTTCAGAAATGGTTTACAAGACAAAATCTAAAACACAACCTCTGCACATATATACGTATAGATTTTACATTGGTTCACTTCTAGTGGTGCTCAGAATCTTTCCCCAATGCTGCTACATGCTTGATGTTGCTTTCTGCTTGTGTGTACGTACACTATGCACATGTATCTGCATGCTTATATCTCATACACTCAGAGGTGTGTAATGATCTTAAGTTACAGTCCATGCTATATCTGCAGCCAGACGTGTGTGTCTGGCATGGGTGAGTGTGCTTATACATGCACACTGCATCTCACTCTCGCTCTGTTAAATACTCTCCCTGTTGAAGTGGGCTATGCCGCATCTGTGAGTCGTGTGTAAGTGGAGAGACTATTTTTGCATCCATGTACATATGACTGTGTCTGTATGTTTAAACATGCATGTTTTGCTCTGTAAGAGTGTAATGTTCTTGCTCCTGCTGCAGCTGAGCTGAGTATGTGAGTGTTTACGCGCACGCGGCTCCCTCACTTTCTCTGCGAGTGTGTGTGATATTGTAGAGGAGTGAGGGCTCATGTTGGGAGCAGCAGTGGAGCTCATTAGGGGAGTACCAGGGGAACTTGGCCGTTGCAACCCCCAGCTCCCAGTGCTCCTCTCTGGGCCACTGTGCTGCCTGGTCGTGCCTTCAGCCTCAGCCCTTCATCTGCACACGTCGCACTGAAGGATTCTGCACAACACAGCGGCAATATGCTGTCATATGCTGGGTGACGGCTGCTCTTCACCCGCGTCAGACTCGTTTGAAATGCTGATTCTGGCTGTTTTTTGTGTTTCAAAAGATATTCTTTTTCAAGTATGTTTGTCTGGCAATTATTTTTTGCTCATTTTTTAGTGCTACAGTAGGAACACTGATACTATAATGCCAAATCTACTAACACTACATCTAAAATCGGACAACAGACATAATTAAGTTAATTGCTTCAGAGATGCGGAAGAATAAAAAGATGCAGATTGTAGTAACAAGTGTGCAAGTGTGTGGACTTTTTACATCCTTTCTGTGATGTAACTTAAAATTAAGATTTCATGTAATGTCCTCATCACCCAGTGTTGCAGCTTTTACTGCTGCAGCACTAGATTGATTGTTCTCATTCAGAACTTTGATTTGGGGATGCAGCTGATGTTTGCTGAGGGAGAAAAATTAGTTTTCACCCGGTTTGTGTTGGACTATTTTGCCGATGTGAGGAAAAATTAGGTCACTGCAGCAGTGGCCATATCAGATGAAAAATAAGACAAAAAATACAACATAAAACGTGCACACAAGAATATGTTAACACAGTAATATTTAAAGTGTAGTGCAGCACAGCATGAAATCAGCAAAATATTATCTGTGAATACTAATATAACAATCTCCCCATGATTTCTTAATCCATCTCCTTATGAAGATTGTCATTTTGTGATGGCATGTGATACTATTAGCTGTGACAAAGCCTCACATTCATTAGTCCAGTAAAAAAGAAAAGAAGAAATATAGATGACTCAGTTGTGTGAAGTCAGGCTAAAACTTAATTTACTGGGAACTGCAATATAAATAAATAAAAATAAATAAGTAAAAAGCAGTAGTTGTAGTAATTTAAACTGTGGTTTAAAGATACAAGAGAATAGAAACCAGCAAACAAATCGATATTTTCTGTTTTTTGAAGTCTAACTTTTTTTTAGCTAGGCAGCAATTTAAGTTTGACATGCTGAATGTATGCTTTGCTAGATGCAATGAAACATAGAAAGAGCTGTGTTATTGATCAGAATATGTAGGATCCTGATGCAGGAATGAATTTTGTAATAGTAAGAGGCAGAGGTGAGAAACAGTGACGCAGTAATTATTGAAAACACGTCCTGATGCACTTAAATTTACAGAACTAGAAGTTTCTGAGTGTCAGAGTTCAACTTAACCGAGCCGGAGAAGAAGCTGACAGTTTCATGTGGAACGACTAATTGTATGAAGGTCTAGAGAGACTTTATGAGCTGTTGTTAAAAAGTAAATTGTTACAAATAAAAATAGCTGGGGCATTATGAACTGAACTGGAAGCCCTGCCTCTCTCTCTCTGACAAATGAGACTTTCATTGGACAATTATCGTTTTCGGGATCGCAAACGTGCGAACAGAATTTGTCACTGTCACTTTGTGTGTTTAAGGCCATATTAATCAAGTGATTAATTGCCAGATATTACCCACTGAACATGGCCTGTGTTTTCTATTCAAGTGCTGCTTTGCCTTTGAGCGCGATTGGTTAATGATTGCGTTTGGGTTTTGTTTGCAGAAGGCTGAATACATTTGTTTATTGTTCCTGGCATGTCTGAGGCCAGCTCTATGTATGTTTCGATCATTTTTGATAACGAAGACAATATTTTCTTGTCCTCGACTGAAAACCATGAGCAGCATTGTGTTTTGACAGTAGGGCAGAGATTCTGATATCATGGGTGAAATTTCCTCTTTATGCAATTTTGTCTTTTGACACCGTTAATGTCTTATGTCAATTATGGTTCGAAAAATTCCCTTCGAGATGCGTTTTGTCACGGTATCTTCAAAGCTTGAACATAATGGGTTTTAAATTTAGCTACTGTTGATAAAAACCATAGTGTAGGTTGCTCTGGTCTTTTGAGATGGTGAAATCAACTACAGATTCACATGTCAATCAGATTCTCAGTCTAAATTAATAGTGTGTTTCGTGTAACAGGGAAGATGCTGTTTAAAGGCTTCATCTTACGCTACTTAGGTCTTTTAGAGTTTTGATTGTCCAGTTTTTCCTCACTGTTTAACCTGTGTAATAGTAGATTAAATTGAAAATACATTGCTGGAGTCGATACGTACTTATATTTCTTAAATAGATGTGAAAAAATCACCTATTAGTAAATTTCTTTTTTGATGCTAAAGATATAACATTCAGTATTTTTAGAAATTAGTCTTTGACTCTGTATCATTACATCATATTAATTGTATATTAACTTCAAAATACACATTTAAAATGCATTTTTAAATTTAATAATATACAGTAAAACATGTTGCGCTGTAGAAAAGTGTCATCAAACTATCTTATATATGCTTCTGGTTAAACAGATTTTGAAAAATGCACCAATACACCAATTATACACTAGAGGGAGCTAAGCTAATGTATGATGTGAGCGTTTGCAGCAGGACTTGCTGAGCACACAGGCACCGTCTCTCCTTCCTCACACATACTTTGGTTTTTCTGCTCCAGCTTAAAAAAACAGTTCTAATTGGGCTCTTTGCTCTCCTCCAACTCCACGTATGTCTTCTCTCAACCTCCACTCTTAGATGCACCAATTTACTTTTGACAAATGTGATGTTTCAGTTAAATTGTTAATGGTGCTACAGGACTCTGCAAGCCAGACATCAAAGGGCATACATTAATACGTACCACTCATGTTATTTCTTGTTCTGTTTAGTCTCCCGGGGAGGCGAATACTGTGTGCAAGAGATGCTCCTGTGTTTTTTTTCTTTCCTTTTTTATTTGGCATTAATGAACCCTGATGCTTCTTTTCCTAAAGGTAAAGCACCTCAGTACGCAAATGAGGAGTTGAGCTGAAAAAAATTAAGGGGTCTGGAAACGAGGGGGCCGAGCAGGATGATCCAACAACGTTAAGAGGCGTACTTTGAAGAAAATTCCATCAAAGGAAAAACAATAAGTGAAGCGATGTGTGTTTGTGTGTGCAAAGCTGGTGTTAAATACCTAGTGTTGTTCAAAAATGCTTAAAATCTCAATTGGCTCAGTTAACTGGCATCTGGAGAACAATGAGTTGAATCTGTTAGGGGTTTATAAAAGGCTTTTAGCGTTTCCGTCTCTTTCCATATGGTGTTGCATGATTACTCTGCATCTTCATATTAGGCAGCACACCTTGTTTCCTCCTGCTATCGCTGGATAATGAACGCTGGAGTAAATGTGTCTGAGTCTGGTTTCTAATGTTTGAACTGCTTGATTTGCAGTGGGCCTGGCAGCTTCCAGAGATGATGCATGCCTTACGAGGTGGGAATTAAGTACTTTTCACATCTAATATGTAGACAAATGTTTGTATATTACAGATATAATAGGTACTAAACAGGGACATACACCTAGACCATTTTGCATCTACATCTCGCATGCAAACCTTTGCTTTGGTGATGGCAAACCAACTTTAAAGTTTAACATCTTGATGAGAAAATGCGATTTATTTTGGTACAGTCTATTTGCATCAAGCTAGTCATCAGCACTGTGCAGAGAAAGGCTTCCTGCCTCTTATCTAGCAGATGTGTGGAGGAGCTGAAGACATGTTCATTTCTGACATTTTCCCCAACCTGCTGTGACACAAATAGACTCACTGTCACATGATGTATAGTCAACGATACATCAGGGACCAGGGAAAATTGTTTGCAGACTAAGAAGAGCAGTAGACTTTTATAATCCTGTTTAGAGAAATTTATAGATTTGATATGTGCCAGCAAAAATATTTTGATGAATACATTTTAGATTTACAGTAACTAAGTAATCACTAGTGTATTTTACAGCTTTTTTAAGTAAAGAATTACGATAAAATAGAGAAAAATACAAATTTTGAAAATGCTAAGATAAAAATGCCTGTTTTGTGGCCCAGTTCTGCTAGGTAGCTCTTTATTTGAGGTAAAATGGCACATCCTTGTCGGTCTCATCTTCGTCTTCTAAGGTCAGTGACAACCTCGAGGCTGTATCACCTCCTCCTCTTGCCGCTGTGCTCATGAGTGTCTCGCCAACAAGCCTGCCAACTGTCTTAAGCGTCTCTTAACCAGGTGAGACACGGCCGAACTCCCCTTGCAACCTCTACATCCTCTTCATGACAGGAAAAGGGCTTTGTGCATTTGCGTCGATCGTGTTTGGCATTTCCGCTGTGAAGTCTTGGACCTCGCTACAGCGCTGCGGGCTGTTACCCGTCAGGTTTGAGACACTGTAGACGTTGATGGGAGAGGGAAGGAGCCAGGTAGAGGTGGATCTGTCAGTGCTGATTTGTCAGCCTTTCATTCACCGCCTCTCAGGCGCCAGCAGAGGTATAGATACAGTTTAGCTGAAGTCTGCACTTAGTCATATGCACGTTGGCAGTCATTTGTCTCGGCTGTGCTGTCCAAACAAGAGATAGTATTTTGAAGAGCTAATTTATTGCTGTCTAGGTGGATCAGAAGGTGCAGATAGATGGATATTGTTTATGTTGGCTATGATATACAGTAGTTTGTGCCACCGTTAAACTGTTTTATACAGATAGGTGTTTGAGGTCAGTGGTTATCAGCACTGGTCCTCAAGGTTCACAGTCCTGCTTGTTTTTCCACCTATCCCTGAATACATGGATCAGGTGTGTTTAGCCAATCAGATGCTGTAAGTGCAGATATGGTTGGAAACAAGCAGGACAGGGCCTTGAGGACTAGGGTTGAGAACCACTTTTTTAGCGTTTATATAACTGCGGTTTACAAAATAACATAGAAACGCACATGACCAACAAAGGCTATGTTGGGCAGTTATGCATACTTGTAAAACCTCAAGCAGCAAAAGGTCTCTGCAAACTGCTCACAGCATGATTATGATCGCCAGTGCAGCTGATCTGTGATAACTTTACAACAAAAGACAAAAACAGAATTAATGTCCAGTGCTGATTGAGGTTGTATATTTTGCCTTTTGGATTGCTCTCGTGTTTTGATTTGAGTTTTTAAGTGACGGGGGAAGTACATTTGGGATTTAGGATGTCTCTTTGGGGTGTCATGGGAATTGGGTGCTCTTCTCTTGCAGGAGCATCACGGTGTGATGTGTCACTGGATAGTCTTGCTGTGTGGTCTTAATCAAACTTAATCATTAGACACATGGAAACCAAATAAGGCTTAATCTCTGACACATCTTTGAACACAAACGACTGGGCTGGCATGAATCTGCATGTTTTTTTTTTCCACTGTTGTGGTCTGTTTAAACTGCCCTGGAATCTGTGTTGTAACCTTTTTTAGCCACTCATTCCTCCCCTCACTCTCCCGCCTCTTGATTTCCCCAAAGTGCTGTGTTTTATGTGTGCTTTTCTTTGGAATCGAGGAGCTGGCAGGGTCGCGAGGAGCAGAGACGACCGTCCGAGACGTGGGAGAATGAAATGAGGTGGCTGTTTATTCTCCTCGCCAAAGCCACATACCTTTTGGAGTGGCTTTGGAGTGTGGCCTAAAACAACATCAAGGGCCATGTACACAAATTACATGTTGTGCACTGAGAAGATGGGAGGATGGAAGAGTGTAGCTCCCCATGAAAAATAATAGTAGTCAGATACACATTTAATACTTAGCTAGGCAGTAAGATCCTGCTTGGAAAAACAATGAAATTAATGTTTTAATTTTTTGCTCACATCCATTTTTTTACTATCTCCGGGCAGAGTTCATGTGGAGGCCGCACAAGATTACACAACGCCAAGTTAAGAGCTCATGTTTCATTTTACAGAGGAAGCTAACAGTGACTATGATAGATTACAGCCAGGAAGAATTGTCCTAATTGAAATTAATATCATAATTTTTCTCTCATGGTATTTTTCTTGTCTGCCCTGAAAACCAGACAAATAAGAGAAGACCCACATTGTGTTCACGCTGTAGTAATAATAGGGGCGCTAGTAATAAATGCTACACCGGTTTTGTGGTTTTGTGATCTTAAGGGAAAAATAACAGCCAGTATAAAATGATAGGGATAACTGATCCAACAGAAATATTTAAAAATCGACTTCAAGTTACATTTAAATCTTTTAACGCATTATGCATGTGCGTTTCCATAATTTGTTTGAGCTGTAACCTGCTACCATTATTTTTTCTAAGGAGTTTATACCATATTTCTGTATGTTCTTCCACAGATTTTTGTAGAGTAATCTGAATAGAAATCTTGCATCATGATTCTTTTCACTGCCGAGTCTGTGTCATAAATATTCAGCTAGTATCAGACACCTTGTGGGCTTTTTGTTTGGGAGCTTCCTCATAAATGCTTTGCTTTGTTTGCTTATGTCAAGGAAATGCAAAAACGTCCTGTAGTGTTTACTTACCCTGAGCTGTGTACGGGGCTGTCCTTTTTCTTCGGTAACCCTGTTATTAATTTGTGTCTGGCTTATTTATTATTAGGCTTGTCTAAGCACTTTATCTCTGCTGTGAAAACTGCTGTAGCAATAAAAATGTATTATTATTGTGATTATTCTTATTTACTTTGCGCTTAAGTAACCTCCAGAAAAGTGACAATTCCTGGAGTGTTTACCCACATTAATCTGCTGCACTCTGCTGTGTGAGCTGTGATCCGGCCTGCTACCCATCCTCCCCCACCATGTGACTGAATGCCTGGACCTGTCCCAGGGCTGATGGGGGCAGGAAGGGGTCACTGTGAAGCAGGAAATGGGGGGGTTCCTCAGCGCCAAACTGATGATGACCAGCGGCCTGGAAAGTGTACGCCCATCCATCATGACAGTCCCTATCTTCATGCCGAGGCGACCCGGCTCAGAGTGTGAATCGATGTCCACAGTATGTGAGCAGAAGTGTAGTTTGTGTTGGTGTTGGGAAGTCAACACTGCTGATTGCTGTAATTATAGCCTTTTCTATTCAAGTTCAGAGAGAGAAAGGGAACAGTCCTTTGCTAGGTTATTGTGTGTGTGTGTGAGAAAAGGTGGAAAATGAGGGTGATATCACTGCCTTAGAGAGATGAGACTTAATATTCCCTGTGTGCAAGAGTGTATGTGTGTGTAGGCTGAGTATTGTTTGGCAGTCAAACATTACATTAGCGGTGCTGTGGGCTTTGACACACCCCAGCTGTACTTTGTGTGAGAATGCAGGTTTGTGACTATTTTGGATTTTACATCTAGTCTGTGGAGCGCTGAGACGTAACCACATGGTCATTGCAGAGCCCTAGTTATTTATTCTTTTCACTGACAAAAACACGCTAAATCACACACAGGAACATTCAGAGTTTTATAAAGATGGAGAAACATGAAGCTAAAAGAACAAGAAGGATTAAAAAAATGCACAAATGCTCATAGGCCCTGCAGAGGTGGCCACAGCTGCTGGCTGGTCGAGCAGACCGGATGTTCACTGAGGCTATGCAGATGTTGGGACCCTGCAGCTACATTAATGCACCTCTAAACCCGTCTCCTCCCTAATACAGCTTTCAACCTGCACATATACATATCCTGGGTTCTAAACAGGAAAGTCTCTGTTGGATAAGAAAATGATGTTCACGTGTTTCTGTTCTCGGGAAAGTGATCTGCCTTTGAACTCAAATATGCATGTTTTCAGGACAGACCTGCCTTACACTGTGTTATTCAGTTATTGTTTCAGTCTGACACTTGTGAACTATCAGAAATTCTTCTGCGCATCCCTCATGTAAAGGCTTTTTGAATCGGTTAAGTTCTATCAAAAACAGGAAACGAAGCCTCTTACGTTGGCTGATAGTTGATATACTGTTTCTTCATATGACCAGGCAACAGATTCTTAGGCTGTATAGTGATGGATGTGCACAAGCTGCATGTCAACCCGATGCTGTAAACATCTAAGTGCCATGTTGCGTGCCCGTTCGTGTTGTTAAAGTAGATCTACAGCCATAGAGGTGCATTGTAGTCTCCTAGTGGACTGGTGTGTGGTATGTTTTTCTGCTTTGCAGGGTTAGATCTCTTTTGCAAAAGAGACCTCAGAACAAATTACACAGCAGTACTTAGTAGTAACAGAAATGCAGTTAATTCAGCCAAACAACAGGTTTCTCAAATCAAATCAATGATAAATTAGTCTCAGTTGCTTTACAGTCTGTATGATGATGACACCATTTGCCCTGAGACACAAGTCATCTTACAAAAATAGATTGATTGATTGATGACTCTGATATGGGAAAAATGGAAGACACCTTCACTGATTACCTCAAATTACTGATAAATAACTTAAGTTCTATCTGTGTATGTCCTAGAAGCACCAAATGTCATTTCTGCTAGTTTGGATATGATCTTTTTTTTTCTCCTGCATAGAGGTCACATATTTACCGGTGGGGAAATGTGTAGCCTTCTTTGTGAACCAAATGAAGGCAAGTCACACTACAGAGGAAAAAAAAACTGCCCAAATGGGGCGTGAGGCAGAGGAAAAGCACCAGAGTGGGCAAACAGCCATGAAATCCCTGATGCTTCCTGCCAGTGTGGAGATAGGCCCAGCCAACTGCCCAAATCCAGAGCAAGTCCTCATTCCTCCAAAGTGGGGGGACACCGCTAAAGCCTGTCCCAATGTCAAGTGGCATTTATTAAATACACGAAGAGGAGAATGTTTTCATGTGAGTGTCCCCAGTGATCTGTGTGGTCCAAGCAGGAGTGCCAAACGTGGAGCTTCTGTCTTAGTCGCTTCTTATTACTGGTTTTGACACCAGTCCAGATTACGGGTAATCCCTCGCAGGCCCGCCTGAATCTCAGGTACACCTTGCAACCAAACAAAACGTCTGATAACATGCGAGTCTGACGTCAAAGATAAGTCATTAGAACAGGCGGCACCACTGGGAGATCCATTCAGCTCTTCTAAAGAGACATTTCATGCCACACTCCGAGGACATGAGAGGATTTGGGTGCAAATCACATTTTGTTATTTTTCTTCCCTCTTTTGTGCGCCGCACTGTTTTGGTGAGGGGGTAGGATAGGGTGGCATCTTCCATAACCGCCCAGTGGAATCATGGGTGGTAAATCTTCCCTGCTATAAATGTTGCATTCGAGGGCTGTCCTCTGGGGACCCAGATTAGTTCTATTTTTTACGTGTTGGGACTGTATGGTGTTGTGACGGCCCTGTGAAGTCACTGAGTCTTATTTTATGTTCTGCTGCAATCTGCAAGTGCAGATGATACTGGCGAGCGACGGCTTATTGTTCATTTTGGCTACAGCTGTCCAGCACTCTCAAGAACATGGGAGTTCATATCCAAGGATAATCTTTTTTTTCCCCCTATTTGCTGGCGATGTTTAATGCCTTGTCTCGGGTGTATCCTAGCTTTTGGTCAAAGCATAAAACAGAGAGGGTTACTGTGAGAGAAGAGAGGAGAGAGAAAGCGAGCTTTGGAATACAGCAGCCCCCTAATCCTTGGGTGACCACTAGCGACACCCAGATGAGCGCACACATTAAGACGACTGGAATAGTTTTCAAAACTACCAGGGCTGTCCTTTTGTCTTCTCAATGCGCCGGAGCACATTAAGCAGAGAGCTGGAGACGAGGCGGGGCGACATGAGACGCTACATTTATCAGTTCACAGTTTCAGAGGATACTGCAAATCAATTTATTAGATTATGAAGCCTGCTTTGAGCTCTGGTTTTTCTCCCCCCTCTATCCGCTGCCTTCAAACGTAATATTTTAAAGGAAACTCTGTTTCCAGATTATAGAGCACTTTATCGCAGAACAAGGAAGTATAAATTCTGGCCCAGACATCCTAAATCCTATTTTCTCTCTCTCCCCTACAGTAACGTGTCTTCATCTTCTCAAGGACATTGGTATAATGGGGTCTGTATGGCACTTTGGTTTGTATTGCCCATTTTTAACCTTTCAGATATAACAACACAAGTTAGCTGCCAGTACAAACGTCATAATTTGTATCTTAAGGTCTACATGAGACATTTAGGAAAAAACTTCTAAGAGACACACCACATTTGTCTCATGGACCTTAAACTTTTGCTATATGCATAAACAACTGTTTAAGCACATGGGGAACATGGGAGTTAGCTAGCACCATGCCACTGATGATGATATGTGTGGCACTTCAGTCCACATTAGGTATAAAATGTAATAACACGCAGCCGCAATTAATCTCTCAGAAAGTGATCCAATTATCCAATTGAAGCTGAAATTTACAAACACTCTGTTTGTTATGAGCTAAGATAAAGCTCTGACTTCGCCAAGACCAATGAGACAAATTCTTAAATGGCATTAAACTTTTTTGGAGGCTGGGGATTTTTGTCGCTGTGTTTCAAAGTGGCCTGCACATCTCTGCTATGAGAAAGATAATTCACATTGGTAATTGCTGCTTTTTAATTGTACTTGTGTTGGGCTGACTGGGAATGAGATCTTTGAGAAGAAACCCCCTTTACTGATAGATGTCCTTTTTTTTCTGCATGTAATTTAGCA
The DNA here is from genome assembly GCA_900302695.1 of Helostoma temminkii. NCBI lineage: Eukaryota > Metazoa > Chordata > Actinopteri > Anabantiformes > Helostomatidae > Helostoma > Helostoma temminkii. Next base: position 26,370 of record OMLM01003640.1, read on the forward strand.
ACTTTGCCTGTGCTACAATCTTCCTCGGTGCATTTGCACATTTGTAGGTGCATCATATTTTCACATTGTATTTATTATGTGTATGTTACATCCCCAGAGTAACTAAAAAAGTATAACTTATTGAATTCACAGATTAAATGCAAAGTGAACATCCAAAGTAAAAATGTTATATAAAGGTAACTATTTAAGATACCATGTAGGATCACTGTCTGTTTTAGTAATAAACTAGATTAAAAACTTGGGATAAGAAATATTTAGAAACACAGATTTAAATGCAAAATCAGTTTTATATAATTTATCATTTAAAGTAGAACAATCATCAATAGCGTATACAACATAACTTGACTTTTTTCCACCTTATGAGCCAGCGTAGATTGTTTTGAGCCATTATTATATGTCTACATCAGCTATTTGATTGGAGACTTTTTCAGTAGCTGGCTTGTGTTTAAATGTCACAGTTTGTCATAGTAAAACCAAAAGACCTGCAGAAGAAAGACACTTCCTGTCTGCAAAAAGCAGTCCCCTGCTGCTACTGTTTATCCAAAACACTGGCATTTTACTTCTGCTAATGGACTGGGACTTGAATCAAATCTGACCCCTAGAATTAGAGGAAGCATTACTAACAACAATATGACAATTCATTTATCTCTTGCTAAATTGCAGGACAAAGCCAGATGTCACTTGATTAAATCTTTTAATTCAAGAGTAAAGATGAAAATAACAAAAAGATGTTAATGAATTGGCTTTAACTACAGGACACTTTAAGGTGGATTGCTTTGACGTACAACCCCACTGTTACCTGGCTGTCTTGAATGTGTGTTGACTGGAAAATAAAAGCTTTTGTAAAATATTCTCCATGCAGCTTCAACATTTAGTTTTGAAATGTTAAATCTATATTCTAGTAAAAGTATGTCCAATTTTAAATTACTAAGATTCATTGCAGCAAACATACAGTATGTAATTTTCATCCTCTGTGAAGCTTAATATGAAGCTTAATATGGAGCTTTTGTGTTCAGTTGTTTTTTTCACTTGATCACAATTATAATAGTCGTATGGAACAAACTCTGTGATATATTTTTCTATTTGCCAACAAGACATCTATTTCCATTTGTCATAAAAAATGGGACCAGTGTTAAAGCTGTGGTTAATGGTTTTGAATATTTTTGGGATAAATTAAGATCTGAATATTCAATAAACAGGTGGAAATTCTAGTTTTGTTCCTTTAAAATTCAGAAAGTACTAGGTAAAGTTATCAGTTTGGTATCCTACAATAACACTCTTCAGATACTTTTGACACAGTGACAGTCTATCCCAATTTTTTTTTTACAGTAGATGCCGTCACCTGCACATCTTTTCTCTCTGCCATTAAAAGAAAAGTAAATTTCTCCCTAAACAAAACCAACAGTGTGCACGTAGCGCTGCATCATTTACTATTGTGTGCGGGTGAAGCAGACGTTTTTGCAGTGTCAGTCTTACACAAATTGTCTAAGAACAGTTACATCCAGATGTTATTACTTGACCTTATTACTTGACCTCCCATGTCATGTGTTTTTTGCTGCTGCAAATTTAAATATAAGAATAATTAAATTATACCTCTAAATATATATTGAATTTTTTTTTTTTTGTATTAAATGTAGCTGGAGGGAAATGATGTTGGAATATATTTCTGACTTTGGCATTGGACTTGTGCTTTTTAAACCAATACAATGAACCTGTCTCACATTTTTCTTGACAAAAAATCCAATATGAAAAATGCCACAAAGTTTAATTTTCATTAAACCTAGTATCAGTGTAGGAGTAACTTTAATGTTATCCACATTTTTTTGACGTTACACTTTGTTTTTGATGATATATATAAATATGAATATATTTTGACACTTAGGTCTAAATAACCACAGCTATAACATCTTCAAGCTGATCAAAAAACCCAGATATGTTCTTCAAACTGTGCCCTGTCCACCTTAAAGGAAACTGTAGAGGATAAAAATCCAGGAGAAGATGGGGCGGGAGAAAACAGAAGAGAGAAAAAGGGAAAAAAAACAAAAAAGGAAGCAAAGCTGATGAAAAGGACGTTATTAGCTTGGTCGCGGTCGGAGCCCATTTGCGTCCATTTGCATCTGGGCTGAAACCTGCAGCTGAGAGCATCTCAGCGATGTATAATGACCGGTTGTCACAACAACACGGGAGGTGGCCCCGCCGGCAAAATGACGGCCCTGTCACTCCTCCGCAAAGACGAAATGCTGGCAACCTGTAATTCCCCTCCCAGCGCTGCTTCCTTCCTGCCTACCGCCTGGTTAAATGGCACTTTTGAAGGAAGTAAATCTACAAAGTTGTGTTTAATAACATTGCCAGAGCCAAATGTTTGACGGGGTGAGGTGTGTTTGTGGGGGGCGTAGAGTGAGAGGCTCACAGGGTTAACAGGGATTTGTCATTTGTTTGTGCTCGCAGGCCCTAATCTGCTCATTGAAACGGCCTATCTTTTCAGCTAGCCGTTCTCGAAGTAAATGACAAACAATTATACAGTGCGTGAAGAGGGAGCAAGGCAAGGTGGGATACTGGGATACTGATGGCTCAGCGTAGAGGGGGTATTGAATCTGAATCCCCACTGATAATGATCATCTTTCCTTAATGTGGTTTTTCAGTTTTGTTTTTTTTTAAACCACTCTGGCATTTAAATCACCACATTTTTATGTGCTACATGAGAATTAAAAATTCACTTTTTTCTGTTTTACATTTCCTTAATTTATTTTGAAGACACTGAGACTTGCATCAAAGGATGAGACACAGTTTTAATAAGTCAAATTCAGATAGGGAGCATAAAACTCCAGCTACTTTAATCTTGCTTTTGACCTTGAGTGCAGTCTGAATTCATTTTCCAGTTACTCTATGGTGTATGAAACAATTCACCTCTACTATTTGTCCATCTGCGGGCTTTAAACTCAATCTAACAATTCCCTAAAAGAAAAGTGAAACTCCAGAATAGATTTTACGTTGTCTGTAATGAGACACCAAAGTTGACTCGCTCGGTTTGCAGCCTCCTGTCTCTGCAGATGTGAAGTGAAGTGACACATTGATATGCAGGAAGGAAAAAAAAACACTAAACACTAAAACTCACAACCAAAGGCCTCCCCAAAAGGCAAACACATAACTAAACCTGTGCGAAGAAGAAGCAGTAGGGAAATTAGCGACAAAGCATTATAATTTGTCACTGATGCATAAATCTTGCTGACGTGCTCAGTCACTTTAATGGTGCCGTGGCTGCTCGGTGGAAGGCTGTGCAAACTTGCGCAGTTGCAGAAAAACAGAAAAACTATATGTTCGAACATCACCTTATTTGCATAATTTACCAAAAGCCAATGAGGCAGCTCAAGGAGTGCGGGTGATAGTAATAAGTGTTTGGGAAAGGCAGAAAGATCACTAATGGTTTGCCTATGGGGATTTCTCCACACCATGGGGGAGGAAAATGAGAAATATTTTTCAAACAGCAGGGGTAAAGGTTTTAAAACTAGGAGCACATGGGGAGATAAAGATGTTCCTGCCACGGGGTGCTACGCGGGAAAAATGCAACGGCGAGGATGACAAAAAGAATGCCCCCGTAATTTCGGCATTAAGAGGTAATAATCATGTTTCACCGATGATATTAAAAACGGTAACCCGCAAAGCTGGGGTAAAATAGATAAATATATAAATAAAAGTAGGGAAGGAGAGAGGGGGAGGAAAGAGGAGTGGGCCCATCAGGTAGAGGAGGTAATGAGGTGGTGGCTGGGTGGATGGGTAGGTGGGGGAGGAGGAGGGCCTGGGCGCTCTCATCACCAACTCTGTGTGAGAGTAAACAAAGAGTGAGACGAGTGGCGGAGAGAGTTCGGGGATCATGACCAAGCTGCAGATCTGTGGCTCCCTGGGGGGCCCGATGTGGAAAAAGAGACTCATCTGGTTGGAATAAATGTGAATATGAGATATGAGACATCTTAGCAACATCCATACGTGTGGAGGCATTTTCACAGTGTATGTACTGTATGCCATGTGTATGAAGGCCTTACGTGATGATGCTAATGGTGATACAGTGTCTGCTAGAGGCTGATACTCTGAACAGTTTTTCTGGGGATGTATGGTCATGCTGGATAGATGAAAACATCAGTGATGTGATCACAGCCTTGTTGTGTACTTCCAAAAATATCAATTTGGATATGTAGCATCGGCTTGCATTTGTGTTGCAAAACGAAACTAAAGTAATTTTTCATAGTTGGAGGAGTTTAAATATGAAGCATATCTGGAAATTGCAGTCCCACAAGCCACAGTCCACATCAGGACAAAAACCAAGCCATGAAGTCCAAGAAACTATGTACGTATGTATGTATGACCTCAAGTTTTGGTAAAGCGTCCATTATTGCAACTTCTAAAGGTTTGAGGGTTCCTAGGAGCACAGCAAGTTTGGAACCACCATCAGGTCAAAATAAGTGACCAGGCAAGAAGGACCACAGCTTCAGAAGCCTTTAGGGGAACCTAAAGAAAGGACAGACATGAGACTGTCCTCCTGTGAAAAACATTTTACAATGTTTCTAACTGCTGCAAAAAAAGATCAACAAGTACGGCTTACCTTTTGATGACATGTAGTGGCAACGGTGAGCATTATGTGAACACCAATTATTTATACCAGGGGTGCCTAAGCCAGGTCCTTTATAGACAGTTTTTCAACTATCCCTGCCTTACCTACTGTGGATTAGCTGGATCAGGTGTGTACAGCCAATCAGAAGGTGTAACTGCAGGAATGGGAAGAAAACAAGCAGGACTGTGTTTCTCGAGGACCAGAGTTAGCCACCCCTGAATTATACCATCTAAGATTGCCAGGAGGAGGTTGGGGTGGGTAGGTGGCACAAAAACAAAAACAGGACTTTCACAGAGTAGACCGGAGGTTGAGTCCAGCTAAGACAGCTTTCTACTGTTATAGTTACCAGTTGCACGATGTCTATGACCGGTTTCGATTGTCATCATTTGTCACATGACAAATGTTGTGTGAAGTTACAGAAGCAGTCATCTTTAATCGTTACAAGCAACATTTTTGCTTCCTCTTATTTAGTCTCTAAATTTTATTTATTTCTATGTATGTATGTACATATACTGCAAGTGTTGTATGTATGCACATGCAAAACTGTAAAACAATGGTTCATAAATAAAATTGTCTTCACAATGAGACATGTTACCTCTCCCTATTGATAAGCCTCTTGATACTGATCACTATTATCAACGCTGTCATGTTTCTTTCAGGCCAGACACTACACATTAACACTCAGCTCAGTGTGTTACCAACACCAAAGACAGACAGTGAGCTCGAAACTACTCGACTCACTTCTGAATAGTTTTCTACAAATGCGTTTGTGTGATGTGCTAAGGACAAGGGCTGCAGTGAGAGCTCGGTGAATGTCAGCGGACGTCTGCCTCCAACTTCCCATGAAGAAAACGATAAGCAGGGAGCCAGTGGAGACGGTCGGTTGGCGCAGTACATTGTGATAATGACATTTGGGGAGGGATAGTGTTGCAAAGCTGTTAAGCTCTTTCATTGCACCAAGAAGATTAGTCGACGAGATGGGGCTGAATGACAGCGAAGGTAGCGTCCCCAGCCTCGCCTGCCGAGGACTTGGCATGCAGAGGTCCGTTAAAAGCCAAACGCTCACTTTACACTGAGGGCCAATTGTCCTTCACTTGCAAAGTATTGCAAACCCCCACAAAGCAAGGGCATTCTGTTGTTTGTGTCTCTTTCATCTGACTGTTGATGCAGCTGGATCTACCAGCGGTTTCTACTTTTGTGCTTGCTTTTACCTTTATTCACTGTATTCCTGCTCTTTTGTGGATGACTTTCACTGAATTATCTGAGTTTGTTGCCTTTGCAAAGCTTACATTTTCCCATCATGCCAGTGGTTTATATACAGCTGGTGTCTGGTGAGGCCCTGTTTAGTTTATCTACTCACCCAACCCTCTCCCAAACCTCAGTTGCTTATGAAGTCACCACATTAGGCCTTGTTTGACCGCACCAAAGCAAGAAGTGGGAACTCTGGACAGCTTGTCCTATTATCTGGAACACTGGCCTGCCATGCCTTTAAGTCTTTGTCACATTGCCTATTCCCATTATAAGCTTCAGGGGAGCAAGGGGCCGCCTGCATCCTCAATGTATGTGTGCATAGATCGACGTGTGTCTTGCTTTGTGGTTTTAACCCAAGTTTCCCCACAGGCTTCTGGAAATACTTTGTCCATCTCTTGATATTTTGCGTCCCGGCCGTTCTCCCTCCGCCCACGCAGGAGTCATTTTTATTTATTATCTACTCTGACAGTAGAGGGAATGACGGGGAGTCAGAGAAAGCATTTTGTCAGTTCTTAAGTGTCTGACAATCCGAATGAAGTTTAGCATGTGAAGAACAAGAGGGCTTCCTATTTTTTATTTATTTTCTTTACTGATGGAAAGATGGGAAGGGCCACAGAGAGAAACAGAGACAGATGAAAATGACATGACGATCACTGAACCCACCAGAGTATTACAGAAGTCTCCTCTCTGTCATCAAGAAAGCTCGGTGCTGTGGTGATAGGCGGTTAGGAGGTAAGGGAGGGGCCGGAGCATTGCACACTGACCTCCAGCACATGCCCCCATCCCCTGGTGGTCGCAGCCCCTGGATCACACTGGGCGTAGTGATGAAACACGCATGCTACCAAAGTGACAAGAAAGTCATCTCAAGAGGGGATCAGTCTCACACATGGCGTTTCCTGGCCTGTCAGCCACAGCTTCAACAGCACCTCCTCTCTTCGTTCCCTGATCTTGTCATCAGTTTCATCAGATATAGTAAACTTGATTATTGCTAAAACGTAGTAAAAAGTAGTTGATTAAGATTTGCCATAAAACACACAAACTTTGGTTTTTGGCTTTTTTGACATTTTAAGACATTTAAGAGCTAGAAATAGCTTGATATACTGATAAAATACTGGTTGTATCATTGCACAGATTCTTTTTGGGTTTGAGACTGAACCTCTACAGAAGTACAGGTGAAATATTCTTGCAATGTAAGGCATGATCAGTGTTTCGCTTTACCTTCGTGAGTCAAAAAGTCTTTGTGTTTATGTGTTTTATTTATTTATTTGGGTCTCTTCAAGAGAGTGGTTCTGGGTGTTTGTCTTAAGGACACACATAGCTGTGAGGACACATCTGCCCATGGTGATGTTTAGTCAAAGTGTCTGTCTGAATTCCCAGGTGTGAGCTCACACTGAGGCTGAAACTCGAGCACCGTCAGGACACTGCGGTGAGCATCTTCAAAACAGCATGCTTTTAATTTGTAGGGTACAGAGTGCTTTGTGGTGCGAGTCGTTTATATTTTTTTATGGTTTAACTTCATGCTCGACTTTTAGAAATATCTTTGATGTGTGTGCACTGTGAAATGTCTCCAAATTTTTTTTGACATAATGAATGCACATTTGCAAGACTGCACATGCAATTGCAAGAACATATTTACAACTCAACTGTACTTTCAGATATTTAAATATTTAATAGATTTTTTAACTTTTGAAAGGACTGTTGAGTTTCTATCCAAAACTGGAGTATTCCCTTCAAGCAACAATATGTAAGCACGTGAACTATGTCTTCGTATACACATACATGCATAGAATCATACAAGCAGACTTGCCTTCAGTCGCCTGAGCAGTTACATAAATGCAGTCTTCTCTGTTGTAATTTGTGGCCTCAGTGGGTTTTTGTGTTTTTTTTATGTGATGTTTATCCCTGCAAACACAGCAAACAGATTCTGTGAGAGCAATGACAGCCGTGAAAAGCATCGGCGAGCACAGCAGGTACTCCTGAGCTCCGTTGTAACAAATACCTCTTAAAGACTCTTATTTAAATGCCCCATCTGCTTTGACAGGTGCTGTTTGAAATCTAACCCCACGGGGGACAACCTTGTAACTTTTTATGCGCCTCTTTGTAACCGCGCGAGGAAAAACAACGGGGAGCGATCTCTTTTGTCAGCTCGACACACTTTGAAAAAAAATATACTGTAGAAATGTGTGCGTGTGTGTGTGTATGGTGAGGGGGGGTGATGCTGATGGCTTCGAAAACTTTAACTCAAAGATTTCACTCCATGTGGTGACTTTCCACTATCTTCATCACTGCCACACGTACACACAGAAACACACACACCCTCAAGAGCATCATAGTGAAGATCATTTCTCTCTGTTTATGTTTGTATGTTTGTCATTTCTATTGTAAAACCCTGATTTGATAAACGTGACCCGTCCGTTGGATTATGACTAGTAAACCAGCCCTACCTGCTTTCCCTTGCTTCCCCCATGAAGATGAATTACCAGTTTAATAAATAATGACATGCAGTGCGCAATGACAATTACCTGACTTATTTTTCATGTGAGGAAGAGGGGGGTGGAGTGTTGGATGGAAGACACCTTACGCTGTCACGGATGGCAGAGCGTAAACTGCACGCTTTAAGCTTTAATTACCTTGTTGTTTTTGTCCCTCCATCACACTGGCCTCTGCACTCAATCATACTGCTGCCAAAGCTACACTCCGGAGAGCCATCGCACACCCCCTTCCCCCCCCAGTCCACTGCAACACATTAAGAAAAGATTAATAAACAACATTAATATCTCTTTTTGCCTTTGTCCTTCCCTTGTCCCGATTTTTGTCCTTTTGTTTTTCCGAAGTGATGGCTTTTCTTTATTAAATCTCCTTGTCATCAGGCTTTGTTCGCTGTTAAAGGTTCACCAAAAAGCATTGCACTTAATTGCCCGCCACCCTTGATTGCAAGCTTGTCGGTGTGTCGCTCTGTGTGCGTGCGTGCACAAGAGAGGCCACCGCCATTAGAGCCTCCTGAAGGATAATTGCTATCAGTGTAATGATCACAGCGCTTTCATGTATCGGGCTCCTCCATCTCCTAGATATGTGCCATTAAGAGCAAGGTTGTCTTTGTTGCATCTCATGCTTGGACATAGGCCAGCACACACAAATGCACACACACACACTTTTGAAGCTTAGACATATTTCTAATATGCCAAGATATTCTCCTTGGGTGGGGATTTGTAGAGATAACAGGGACCATAGTTGTGTGAAACAGGCCTGCATCATTAAGGTAACGTAAATAATTTATGGTGTTGTTGTGCAACCTATTACCACAGTAAATTAAAATGAGTTACATGATGGCGCAGAGAAGTAACTCCTTTTCCAGGTAAGACAGATTTTCCAAACAGATTCAGTTGTTGCGACACTGCAGTAGTGAACAGTAACTCTATTTGAACATCACATGAGTGAAGGAGGTCTTTATTTGTATTATTTTCCAACATTAAGAATGCAAGAGCTCTCTGAGAAAACAAAAGCAACCAAGGAGGAGAAAAAAGCACTAGCCAGACATCTTGGCATCTGTTACCATTAATTTACTGCTCACTGCTTTCAATGTGATTTCCACCCATATGTCTCATGTGTCTTTGCCTTCGCCCCCTGAAAACAAACTCCTTTTTTCTTTTTCTCTGAATTATTCACTTCAGCAAACCCCCTCGAAACAACACACCCAATACACACCTATGCACTCGCATACAGAAACAAAAAGACACATGTAAAAGCACTATAAACAATTCATCCAGAGCTTTATCATTAAAGGATGTCACACTGATTTTGGTCCACATGTTGTGCTCAGTCTTTTAATGACAAAAAGGAACACACACACTCACACAATTACAGATCTTAATGTAGATGCACCTCTAGCAGCAATTAGAGATAATACACGTGAACAGCCAGCACAGAACTCACATGATCATGTGCACGTAAACTAAGAAAAACCGACACACTGAAATGCATTAAAACAAATACATAAACAGAAATTATTGGCCCAAATACAAAAACACAATCTTCCAATATAATGACCAGGCAGGATGCTTTTTTTCATGACATTGTAGGCTGTTCCACTTCCCATCAGATAAGCCTCAGGTGTGTCGTCTTACGCCCTAATATGTTTAGTCTGAACTCGCTCCTGAACACAATCTACTCTCATGGCTCACAATGAGGCAGGAACTGTCCCTGTAAGCCTTCGGCTGATAACAGTCTCCACTGTAATGGTTCTCTGTTGTTGTGAAAACACAATACTGTTTTGGCCGTGCCACTCTGACAGCATCACATGCCGTGTCCGATCTGCCTTTGAAGTTTTGCTTTCAGTCTCAGATGGCCTCTCGTGCCACCAGCTCCGACTGAATGATTGATGACGCAGGCCAGGAGAGGCTGCAGAGAGTGAAATGTAGATCTTAGAGATCATGGCTTATTATGTAACGGGCAGGATGCAGTGCTCTGATACAGGCCTTGTCCTCAAGATATATATTTATTGCGTATATTTAATTGGTACAAATGCTAATGACAATAAAATGGTGAGCATTTCTTAATAAAATTTAGAGTTGAACCTTCTTGTTTTGATATATTGGTACGAAATTTTACCTTCTTTTAATGAGCTGCAAGACAATTTTGTGGAACCACAAAACATGATTTCACCTGTTTGCAATAGGTTTTTATATTTTACTGATCTAATTCAAGGGATAACAGAGCCCAACAATGCAGTGTTTTTCCTCCCATTTCTGAGTCTAAATCACACAAGATTGTCACAGTCAGACTGAAACCTCCTGCTGTGTGATATGCCACAGGTTTCCTCAGTCATATACCCCTGCTGTTTTCAAAAATACATTAGAAAAAGCTCACAGACACATGGCCTTTACAGCCTGACAGCTGACAGCTTATAGCTAATGAGCTCGACCATCATCACCATTTCTCAGAGAAACTGTAGCAGCTCTGACTCTGTTTTTACTTTCTGCTACTCGCACATTTTGCTGCATAACTGTGCAGTTAGATGAAACTTTTTAGGCTCAAGATTCGTGTTTTGTTAAATGTACATCGTGAAAATATGCAATCCAGCTTCAGTCTCTAATTCCAAGTTTAAGAAATCAGTGCCCATGATGGTGGAGATGTAGATCATGTCAATTGAAAGCTTTTCAACACAGTTTTCAAATCCAACCATAACACACAAGAGCATCTTTGTTGGTAAAGAGGGATTTCCCAAGTTCTCCTGCCTTGGCAAGTAGTTGGTCATGGGGTCAGTTTAATCAGCCATGAAATATGGCCAGTGATTATAGACCTCTATTTGTACTTTACTAGGACAGAGGACAAATGAAATTCTGTGTGTTTTTCATTTTACTTTAGTTCGTTGCAGCACAAATAAAATTAAACCTTAGAGATAAATGGACTTCATGACAGGAGAAAATCGTGTTAACCAAAGGTTAAACTGTAGAAAGATTTTTTTGTGACAGAAGTTACAACAAAATACTGATGCAGAACTTAAGCATTAAGCAGAGGGCACAAGGAAATAGATTATTCTGTCCAACACTAGCATGTTGGAGGAAAGTAAAGTAGCTGATCTGTTCACGCTACTGTTTATTAACATTGTTTTTATTTTGTTTTAGGAACTGTTGGGTACAGTTCAGTGTGTTTGGTGTCAGTAGTTGGACTGTGAAAGTTGTGTCCAGCCAAACCCAGTGTCTCTGACTCCAGTGTCCATCCAGACAGCCCTAATGGAAAAAATAGTTCTTTTTTCTTCCTTTTTGTCTTTATTTAAGACTCCAAGTGCCACCAATGTGACAGGCGGAGACATGTCTTGGGGGCAGATGATGTCATTTATTGATAAGCTGACGGCATACCCGCCAACAGAGTGACCATGTCACTGTTTTTGCTTTGACTTATCCACCCATTTACGGTCAATGCTTGCAGCCTTATCACACAAATGGAGATGTAAAAAGAAACGCAAAGAGTACAAATCAGATTTTCTTGGATTGGAAACAGAGCGTTTTTGGTGCAGTGAGTCACCGTGCAAGGCCAACTTCCTTGTAATGTGCAGCATAGAAATGACACAAATTGCATTGTGCCCCTGTGAAATACAATAAGCAGTTGGTGTGATGGGGAACATATTCATTTATTAGCATGGAGCTTTCCTTATCTGAAGGGACTCATCAGCTTCCTTTTTGATAAAAACCAAAAAGGGGAGAAGCTCATGCAGCAGCGATCCCTCTGCAACTCTGACTTAAAGTGGTCTGATTTACAGACTCGCTGATTCCACCGTGATGTGGATTTGCTCTGGAAATAAAATTGAGAAAATAGGATTTGATATTTTTTATTGTAATAAAACAGGCATTTCCTGTTGAGAATAATCGATTTCTGGTTTTAATCTGAACTTGTCTAAACTTGTTTGTTTAAAACTGTAGTAACATCCTGTAAGATGATATCAGGTTATGCTTTTATTTTAGTAACACTTTTATGCTTTAGAAGAGTAATAATGTGTTTAATTATTAACTGGAGTAGCAACAAACTAGCAAATTTCATGCTCAACAAATTGGCTTTGTTTTGTACAGCCCAGCACAAGCCTAAACTGTCTAACTGCTGTTTGATTTATCTTATAAGAAGCAAAATCTCATTGACAGTGACAGCAACTTTTCCCATTTGATGCATTTAGAGATCAAGTCAATTATTTCCTCTATTTTTTATCGCTTTGTTTGTTTGAGATCACTAATTACAAACAAATCAGAGAGACGTTAACAGAGAACTCCTCACTGACCTGGAACAGCTTTCCTCCCTGCCTTGGTCACTGAATACTGGTTACAACAGAAGAGAGGGTTTCGGCCTGAACTCTTGACCCCCGTGACTGTGATTTGATCCGGAATACGTCTGGATGCCATAGGTTGTTTAAGGGTCACAGCCTTCAGTAAACCACCATGACCTTTGGGGCTTGATGGCTGAAACTCAGTTTGTTAATGAGGGTTTATTGTAGGAGAGGGTTGAATGGGAGTTTGTTTTGGACATACTCCCAAGAGAGAGGATATGTGAGGGGTATCATTTAAACAAACTATATCACAATATTTTATTTCTTTACATGCCATAGTCTATTCTAGACATGGTGCTAAAGTAGCTTGTCTACTCAGTGAAGAAGTATAGATGGATGATACATGGATAGATGGACAGTAAAGTGAATATGTATTCTTTGACCCAAGGTAAATATAATGTGACATACTAGACATACTAAAAGTTCAGATTGATTACATCTACCTCTCCCTAGAGATAGATGTAATTGTGGTTTCACACTGTGGCGTTAAAGTTGAGTAGTTTTCCCTGAAGTGTCCACAGACAGATGGGCAGTGCTGCATATTTTAGAGGTGACAGAATTTAATCTTGCAACCTTTTTTTACAGTACTTTTCTTTCTGAGATTGGCCGTGTAGCATCCGTGCACTTCGTGGTTCATTGGCGTTTTAACAAACTGCACAACCTGGAGCTTGGACAATATCCATGTATGCTCTGTAGATCCCTCTTTTGTTATTTACTGAGGCACTCTTGGGGAAACTGGTGCAAAGAGGTTTGCTGTGTTTGTCAGACAGAAGATGTGGTCATGCAGCAGCTGACACACACTGTACACAGCCTGGAGGCCACCGTTACAGCGATGCAGCCTCAGCATTCTTAGAAATTGTTATTCATAAACTTTAATTTAATAATTTCAGATGCCAAATCTTATTTATGAGCAAGATATATGAAGCATCAATGAATACACAATTTTGGCATCAGAATATAAGATAATAGGGAGAGGAAGTCTGCGCAACAGCTTTCTATATAATCAGTCATCATAAAAGTCAATTTCAAAAGGAACATTTTGCACATTTTACCCTGTTGATTTTTCATTCCCATAATAAATGAACCAAAATAAAGGCCAGTGTGTGTTCGTGTTGTGTTCACTTGACAGGAACCTACAACTCGGACGTCGGCCTAAGACCAACCTTGATACGATGGCAGATGTCTGTTTCACCTCGGCCTTCGTCATACGCTCGACTTATTTAATTAATTTATTTTTCCCCACAGTTTAGAAGTGGTCTGAAAGGAATCCATTTTGACAGGAAACCCTGTAATTAAGTGTATTGGTTTGCCCCCTCACTAAGCTAATGGCTTTATTTTGACAGTGTTAATTGTCATAATTGTCAGAATGGTACCTCTGACACTCAGCTCGGAGATGTCGGCGAGGAATTGTTGCTCATTGATGAAAGCGTTGTCATACATACTTCATCTCAACGAGCTAATGCGGCCTGCGTCTTGCCTCTCCCCATCGAGCCTTATGGGACGCTGCAGCGTCGGCTTTCTAATTGCCTCTAATGAAACGCCAACGAGGGAGGTGATCTACTCCTATTTAGATCTCAGTCTTTAAAGACAGACAGAGACAGATGGAAATGAACAGATAGAGAGAAAAGAGATGGAGAGAGTGAAAGGATGAGTGTGGAGTACACCATGATGTTGAAGTAGATAAGAAAGTGGACAGAGAGTGAAGTTAGAGAAATGAAGAGAGAAGGGTTGAGGGGTATCAAGGGGGAATGAGGCCTTTTTAGATACATCTTATAATGAATGCTAATTAAGGCTGCCCTCTCTCAAACTAGTGTTGTCAAACTTGACACAGTGGTATGACTTCGCAGTGAACTGCTGCAGGGCTGCCTGGCTGTTTGTGCATGTTGTTAGTTTTGGAAGTGGGTTGTTATTGTAGTAGAGGTGTTCTGACAGCAGATGGTGCTGTGCCCGGCCCTGCCAGTCCACTACATTGTTCATCCTAAACTACAAACAAGTTTCTGCTTCATGAGGTCTCCATCCGAAATGTGACGCCTTCTCTTGCACAAACACTGGAAAGAAAGTATGATGAAAGCAGCCATGTAACACAGCAATGCGACTGTTTTGATCTCTTTAATAAGGAAAAAAAAATCAAGATACTGTACATGAAAAATACACTTTTTTTTAATATAACGGCAGCACAAAATTAAACCCAGTGGCAAAAAAAACTAAGTTTCATAGTTAAATGAGAGAAATACTTAAAAAGATGAGATTTTAAAGTGTAAAATTAGGTGACTATAGCACCAGTGTTTTACCTATCATTTGTCTTGTTTTACTGATTCTATTTGACCCCATATTACAGAGAAACGTCTGCTTGCCCCATCATGTTTCAGACTGTATGCCTGAGTTATGAGCATATTCAAATGAGACAGATTTTCCCTTCTGAAAAGATGAAAAGATATACTACTTCATAAGGAATAAAGAAACACAGACAAGCCAGAGTAATAAAATAATTTAACATTTAGTATTTTCTTATTTCCTCCATGGTCCGAAGTAGTGATTTTTGTCCTGATACAACTTTGAGATATTGACATAGATCCACAAGCAGCCACAGAGGTGAATACCAGAACTCAGAACCCAGAGGAAGAGTCATCTTCGAGTTCACTGCAATAATCCAAGCGCAATTATTGCAGCAGCCGCAACAACAACAACAGGGTCACAGAACAGATAATATGCTGTGGAAGTTCAAAGGCAACGATTTAGATGAAACTGCGTGTGTGCTGGTAAACAGCACCCGGATTATCCGGAGGAGGGAGATGGAAGGAGAGGCGAAACGAGACGTAGATGGAGAGTGGTTCCTCGGAGAGCTCCTCTCTCCTCAGCTCAGGTCCAGATAAGAGAATTATGGCCCGACAAGGAGAGTTGACAGAGCTCGCTAAGTCTGTTTATTAGCAAGCACACTTCATTAGAAAACCCAGATCAGGTTGATAAGCACCCCTCCTCCTGTTAGTGAGTAAATAAGCATCGGTTCTCCTTCTTGGCTCTTCGTGGCTTTGTTTTGGAAACCTTTTCTCTTTGGTGAGATTCATAATTGTTCTTTAAATGGCGACAAAGTGTCAAGAACAGCAGGAGAAAGGCTAAAGGGAACAAAAAAGCACCAAGTTATATTTTTTTTTTGTGGAAAGATTGATAAATATGGTGGAATCTCAATTAGGTGTCGGGCACGAACGCAGATATTAAAAATTTGGTCAAGAATCTAATTAGCTGGAGGTAATTAAACAGTCTCACACAGGGTCATTAATCTTTTCTGTGGACCTTTGATGTTTTGCATACTGTCTTGCAAGTCATTAATAAA
>OMLM01003642.1:4009-33867 GCA_900302695.1 Helostoma temminkii
TTAATCTCCGTTTTTCCCTGACAGGTGTCTGTGACCTTAATTTGCATACCTGTGCTTCTTATAAACCTCCTTCCTGCTAAATGAGAAATTGTCCGTGATAGAAATACTCATAATTAAACAACTGAAACTAAAGTTATGTTGTGTAATGAGTCTTTGTAACCACATGCCTAAGATGTGGAAACCACTCCAACAGAGTAGGATCGAGGTATAGCTTTAACCACACGACTTGATGGCTCTGTGGGTCGAAATTTACAGGTGAAAGCTGTTATGTTTTTATTTTCCTTTCTCTAAATTTTTTTTTAAGTCAGTTCATCCTCCAGTGGCTGTTGAGGTTAAAAGGTCAGTGGCAGGCTGCCACATCTTTTAGCAGCAAGTCATCTATGGAGACTCAGAATGCAATGCTCCAAATTTTGTATGAAAGAAATCAGTTTTGAGCGGGTTATCGTTCACCAATGACTCAGTTAAGATGATTCCATCAAATCATGTCACTGTACAGACTATTTTACATTTGTCTAAAAACAGAATCAAGTACTGGCACTAAATTACTGCTATTTATTCATTCAAACCTCTACATGAATGAGCCAATGTGGTGTCATGGTCACAGCTAATTTAACACCTCTGGTACTCCTCTGTGTACCACGGTGGATTATTTTTTCACATAGATCATCGCTTCCTGAGACAAATGGAGATTGAGGTGATAAAAATGAACTGAATGAGATGAATGGCTACAGATAACAGGGCACTAAGGTCAAAGTGAACTGAATGCATAAATAAACATTTTTTCAACCTGTGATATGGTCCGACCCGTCCAAATACACAAACATGTAGGAATAAGTACAAGTACCATACCTACAAGACACACTGTTCGTTGCAGTATAACTCGTGTACATTTGTGTCTTTGTGTTTGTAAGTCTGCCCAAACGTGTGGCTGAGAGCGACAGAGATGAACAGGCTAGGTGAGGGTCTTGGCACGGTTTGGCACGGACTCAGTTCTGCTGCAGGATCAGGTTTTCTAGCTCGTCTGCTGAGCGGAGCAGAAAGGCCGCAGACTCCCGGTAACCCGCAATGAGCTGCCTTACCGCCGTGACCTCTGGGGGGCTGAGCTGAGCCGAAGCTCCGCCGCCGCCGCCTCCCTGACCGTGACTGTTGGAGCTGGAGGAGGAAGAGGAATTTGGGCCGACTGACTTCATACTCAAGTCTGTGGGACCTGTGGATACAAATATAATGCATTCAGGAAAAAAAATACAGGGGATGCATGATGTATGTCCTGTCTACAGGCCCACAGGGCATCATCACTTTGATCCCTTTGTCATATCACGTATTGGAGAGAAAAAAATCCCTGCACACTGGTTTTGCATTGGACACACAGTATGCTAAAACAATCCATCAACATCCCAAAGACCTTCCTTCACTGGAAATCAGTCAGCAGCAGGTTCTCATGTCTTCAAAGACATTAGAAATCAATTTCTTTCAACGATGTGAGCAATAAAAAATATTTCCACTTAATGTCTACTGTATCAAGGGGTAATTTAATGTAGTGTAATGCAAAGCAATGTATGGAAATATGCTTTAAACACACAGTATTACCATGCCTTTGAGTTGGACTGATTAAACCTCACCATTGGTTTGTGCAGCACCAGAGTTCTGCTGGTTGCTGCCGACTGTCCCATATCCCCGCAGGTTGTAGTTGAGGCCTCCATTGGTGTAGAGCTGGTCTTGGGAAAAAGCTGCACTGGAAATGGAGAACCCTGATGGGGCCACAGAGGCTGGGTCCCTTGAGTTGGGCTTGTCAACAGCGATGGGCTCATCCTATAAGACAGTCATAGCAGTTTATGTTGTGCAGTTTGGCATTAATGGTGCATAGCCATTCTTGCTGGGCAGATTCTCCCACACCACATCTCAAGACATTTACCGCTTGGTAGTTATCAAGCCGCATTCTCTTGGCAGCATTTCGTGTTTCGCTCTCACAAGCAGCAGCGAGGATGTTTTCAGCCATGGCAGAGGTGAGGTGAGGAGGTGTTGGTCGTATCTAGCAGCAAGGATCAACATGAGTTTTGCACATTACAGATGTGAAACTGTATTTTTTAGATACACATATATATGATATAAGTGTGAGATGGATTCAAACAGATAATATTTAGGATGGAGGCAGTTTGTACCTCAAAACCGCCTTTTTTCATGCGGCGACAGGATTTGAGGTAGGTGCGGATGCGCTTGCGGGAGCGCTCCTGGAACTCTGGGAACTGGCGGCTACAGGACTCAATGATGGCCTGTATCTTCTCCTTGGGCTGCTTGGAGATGGGCACCATGCGGTCTAGATTCTCATCCACGAACAGACGCACAAACATCTGACAGAGACAGAAATGGGGGGAGGGGAAAGAAGGGATGTGGAGCAGAAAAATGGAGTGGGGGGGCAGGGTAGAGAGAGAGAGAGAGAGAGAGAGAGAGAGAGAGAGAGAGAGGGGTGTGATCCAAAAACAAAAGAGAGGAAAGACAGGGAATGGGGGAGCATAAGAGGTAGAGAGGAAAAACCAAGGATAAAGAGGGAGGGGGAGGTGATAAAAACACAGTCAGTGCTCATATGCAGGACGGTATTTGTTAGTGGGAGTGTTACATACATGTCTATAGTGATCTTTAATATTTGTAACTATACTATACAACATAATATTAACTCAACAACACTGATGGCTGGTATGCAAAGTGTGAAATTGCCACAAAAGTGTGTTCTGTCTGTGACTTTGATTGTACTACAACAGTGAGACAGGGCACTTACATTGAAAGCTTTGAGTCTCTCGGGGTCCATACCCTCAGCATCGTTGATCTTGTCACTGTCATCGTGATCATCGTGATCGTCGTCGTCGTCGTCAATTACCTGTGTCCGTCCAGCAGTCAAGTCCTCTGCGCTCATGCTCAGTTCAGTTTTTACAGAGTCATAGCTCCCGGAGCTGTAAGGAGGGGACTAGAAACACACAGAAATACCATACATGTTGTAGATGGACTTCATGCACCTGAGATAATCAATAGTCAAATCAAGTATCTCTTCTCACCTTGTTGTTGTACTCTGTTTTGATGGGGTACTTCCTGTTGGGGTCTGCGGGGTAGGAATTTGGTGGCGAGCTTCCCGCAGGCAGCAGTCTGTCGCTCAGATTGACCGGCTGCTGATCCTCAGAGGAGGATGAAGATGAGGTGGTGCTGAAGTCCAGAGGAGCGCTCAAACCATTCTCCGTCACCTCCCCGTAAGGAGCTCCACCATCTGGGGCGTTCCCACCCACAGCCAGCACTTCCGGGGAGGTCAGGGCCGGCAGCCCGTTGGCACTGCTGCTCTCAGAGGATTCGTCATCTGGCAGAGTGGAGGGCGAGGATATAGACACAGAGATGAGCCGTGTGGATGTTTGTCATCAGCACCATTTAGCATTAATGTGTCTTTGTTTATCACAACAGGCACTATTTCTCTATTGGGTACAGACTGAGTGTCTTGCTACAGGGGGAAGGGACTTCCTGTCTTATGTTGTGCTTTCTGAAAGTGTTTAGGAAATGGGTATTGGGGTCAACTGTCAGGATACATAAAAGTTAGCACAAATCTTGAATTAATATGAACAGCAAAGAGAGAAAGAAGCTAATGGGGGTGGGGAGCCTTATTTCCCTGGTGTTTCTAAATTACGCCTTTTTAACCCAGTTTATGGCCATGTAGTGATTTCACTGAGATGATTTCTACATGTGTCGTGTTCTACACACCTATATTCAACTGGAACAGAGTAGTTCTCCCTTTCAATGATTTGCTCTTTTCAATCTATTCTTCAGTGGTGTCTAATCTATGAAGGCTGACATCACCCTTTGTCCTACTTCTCTAAGCCTTCTACACTGAGAGAGAGGGGTACACACTGGATTGGGGCTGCGGTAGTGTCCCACCCACTGTAAGACTGGATTTATACGGATTAGTCCACTAAGAACAAGGCAAGCTGTTTCCTGCAGAACACCAATCTCTGTATTTATTTAAAGGACGAACCCTTCAGATATGAACACTAAAAGGCCCAAATCATATAAGCAACATCCAGTGGATAGCTGACATGATAGCTGAGCAATCTTACCGTCCTCTTCTTTGACTGTGGCTGTTTGGCTGCTGACTCTCTCTCCGTTAAGAGGACTGGGCTCAGGCACTGCGGGCTGCTCAGCTGCGACCCATGTGGGCTCAGCTCCGTTCATGTCCTCGCTGCTCACCGAACTGTCATCCTGAAAAGAGAGACAGTGGGGGAGACAAAAACTGAATGGGCAGGAGGAATGGATAGCAGAGTATGAAAGAAATATTGCTGCACAGCAGGCTCCAAGTTTCCAGTTTGTCCTTTTTGCACCTCTCTCTCCTACAGAGACAGCTCACAGAGAGCTCTTTTGCTGTTAAAGTTCTTCTGACTTGTGCGCAGTCAAAGTGTCGTCCTAAATCCCTTTCTAAATTTCACTATAAGAGTGAAACAGTGTAACAGTGTAATTCAGTCTTTTCTCAAATCTACAGCCTCTTCCAAACTTTAGTGTTTTAGCATCTTGTGCTTCTGATCAAGCTTGTCACAGCGGGACAGTAACAGAAAACCACGTATCAGCTTCACCTGACATATGGACTTTGATTTTGCACAAATACTGTCCACAAATACTGTAGATTTCATCCTCTGTCACTCGCTTTAGGATATTCCTTACAGCAATCATCAGTAGTGTTAGTGTGTGTGTATTTATGAACTGATATAACATGAGCCTCACCTTTAAGAGACATTTTCTTGATGTAACTCAAGAATATAATAATAATCTGTCTGCTAGCACAGAAAATAGTAAATACAAGAGTCTCCCTGTTAAGTAATCCATTTCTTGAAGCACTTCTATTTTTAACTGCATACAGAACCTAAAGATGCTTGTTGTAGCGTAACACAAAATATGAGTAAACCGCGGAGGGGAAGGATTAACAAGGGAAAGCTGAATAATCTCACAAACTATTCAAAAGCTGTTTCGTGGTTTGGCTTGAAGATCTGGTAACAGGCATGAACACATTTCAGACCAACTCCAAGCTTTGCAAAGGCCAGGTTACTTTAGACTATGGTGTATGGAAACTCCTCTTTGACCTGTGTCAGCTGCCATCTCCCTCACATGGGTGCAAAACTATGACTGTGACCCAGGAACAGAACAATATTACATTTTATTCCTCCCAACACACACACTGAAATAGGCCCAAACTCCAGGGAATATGCATCCGTTTGAAGGGGACCAAAATGCTCAGTGACAGCTCCATTAGGTACCAAGTGAGCCGTGTAGCATTCAAGAGAGCAAGAGAGAGAGAGAGAGTCTCTAATTACAGTTCCTAAGTAGTTGGAAATATAGCATTAATGTCTACACCTTAGGAAAACAGACAAGTAATAACGTAAGAGGATCTACTTTTAATAGAGACTGGGATCATTACCTAATGTATTTTACAAATAATTAAGAAGAAGCACTTTACTCAGCTATTCTAGAAAAAACTGAATAAATGTTGTCTCGCCCCTGAAGAAAATAAGAATTACACATTAAAAACCCGGGAACAACACAAATCATACTGATATACATGCAGTTGACACAAGCTGTCACATCTATACTATAATTAATTAATACAGCAACTATTTTAAAACTCAATTAGTCTTTCTGGACAAGTAAAAGTACCAACAACAACAACAACAAAAACATTCTCTGATCTGAGCTTCTGTAAGAAAATATGTAATAAAAAACATAAAGTGCATAACAAATGTAAAACCTGATCATCACATCTGATTTGAACATGGTGACTGTAGTTTCTGTAGCATGAAGAGAAGCCAGGCTGTATCTCAACAATCACCAAAGTTCTGTGAAACAACACGCAAACAGAAAACAGACGGCACCGACTCATTCACATTCACATGTTTACTTCTGACCTGCTTTTGTCAGCAGAACAAACCTGCTGCGTTTCTGCACCAACTGCTGCTCTGAACCCTAAAACAATGCTGCACAGACACGGAACAAATTATTACAAGTCTCCTTCAGCACTGAAATAACCCTCGTGTGATGGTTAATTATTAAATTATTGGCTTGATCGTTCTCATCCTGCATACAGATGCGACCCACAGCCTGAGCAATTGTTCATTTGTACTCACCCACGAATCACAGCCTGGGTCATTGTTCCGGATAATCCTAATTATGCGTGAGTGAGGTCTACATTATCATCATCAAGTGCCGCTCCCTGCACTTTAATGACAGCGGTTTCTGTCTGTTTCTGTCACAGCTACACATGGGAGTGGTTTCACATTTGACGTCACTCTGTGCAGAGGCTTTACTAATCCTCACTACCCACTGAGCGCCTCCTCCCAGCAGGGGGGCTCCTCTGATTGTTTAAAACTCAATTAAAAGTTGGAAGGCAGAATGTCCTCTTCTGCCCGTTCAAAGAAAACCTCCGTTCACATGTCATGGTCACACAAAGAAGAAAAAAACACAGAACTTGTACAGTCAATACAAATACAATTATGAGAGTCTGTAAGCTTTACAGTGGCAGATTGGTCTAATTTATCCATCAGGACACCTTGTGTCTGTGCCCACGCTTCACGAACATCCATTGTCCACTTGCAGAAAGAGGCACTTACCCTTTCAGTGGCAGTCATGCACTGCAGCTTCATTTGTTTCAGGTAGGTGGCAGTAATAGGCATGTTGTAATCAATGAGGTCGGGGACCAGTGAGGTCGGTCTGTCGTTCTCTGATTTAAAACAGAAAAACAGAAATGATGAAAATGAGTGTGAAAAACAAACACTTTGAGATGCATGTACTGTGCTTAGTGATGAGTGTCCCTGTTTTATGCTACTTTATACTTGTACTAGAGGGAACTATTATACTTTTTACTCCACAGTACTTGTCTACTGGTTACTTATTTTAAACATTTGACCTATGATCAGTTTATAAACCGAGGCGCCTTATAAATGTGATATATAATTACCAAACTTTATGCATAATGATATTTATAATGGCATTTTGTGGGTAACACTTTTTTATAGAGTATTATAATTTTATATGTATTTAAGAATGTTTTACAGTTGCTACTTTTACTTTAGAAAATTGTTTCTGTATTTCTTCCTCCACTGCACAAATGCCTAACCTAATATAAGTGAATAATAAGATACAAAATAACAACTGATATCAGCCAATATGGATCATTAATTGTTATCAGTTACTGTTTTCCTAATACCCACTATTAGTGAATTACTCATATTTTGTATATTACTCCATCATATTTCAGTGATTTCAAGACATTTAAGTGCATTTATTTACAGTGGTGATCTCAGAATGATCCTCGCTAAGTAAAAGTCATACTGAATCAGAAATAAGCATATCAGGCCTCTGTGTTCAGGTTTGACTAAGTAACATCCTGTCCAACAGCTCCCACTCACAGTCTGAAAACTGCTCCTCTATACTATTACAAGTAGACTTAATTAATAATTAATTGTACAACAATAAATACAGCAGGAGCGTAATTAGTTATAGTGCCTCTCCCTTTTTATTAAGGCTCTCTGTAAATAATTCTCTGAGCAGGGCAGAATTACTGCAACATCCTGCAAAAGGCTGAAGTCCACACAGTGGTCTCTTCAGTGTGCAACACTTAATATAACAGTATGGTGGAGAGCTGTGTGCAGTCTGCACACCAGTCACTAGAGGGACTATGTGATCATGTTAGTCCTGGTCTCTCTTGAGTCTTTGTTACATCATGTTGTTGATGGATATATATACAATATGTTTTATTAACAAGGTTCAATTCAAAGACTCATCAAAGTACAAACACCTAAATTCACATCAACTCACATTTACTGTGTGACAGGACAGTGGGGAACTTAGCACGTCTCATTTAGATCCCATCCACAGACTGAGCACATCCATTTTACATGATAATAGAAACATTTCTATGATTTTTTTCAGAAAATCCTACAACAGTAATGTCTGACTGCTATGATTTCATGTGGCATATCTGAGCATGCATACAGTTGAACTGTTTTCTGTATCAGTAGTCAGGGGAGCTGAGCAGTATCTGCACTAAAAGATTTCATAAAAGCATTTCAGTTAACGATGTCTGCAGAATGAGCCAACCATCCACAGGTCAGATGTGTGCATTTACCTTTGAACTCTGCAGTGCTGGGATTGATGTGCATCCTCTTCTGACACTCTCCACAGCTCATTAAGAACCGAGTCACCGCCTCTCTAGGCAGGAAGGCGTAGGTCTCTGCTATCTGTGCCATGGGGGTAAGCAGAGGAGACTGGGTTATGGCTGTGCCTGAACTCTGCGTGCAGGTGTTTTCTTTACTGTGGTTTGCACATGTGAAAGTTTGGGGTCAGTGATTATATGTTATCTCAGTGTGGCATGAGGAGGAATCCTCCCTCTAGGGGTTCACTCATGCTTTCGTATGGCCTAATTCCTGCTCCAGACCTCTATACAGTATTTCTGCCTTAATATAACACAACTACTGCATCCTTTCTGTTTTCATTCCTCTTCATAGTCTCTCAGGTGCAGTCCAGTCATACGTGCACCTCTCTCATGCACAGCCCTCCCTCTCGGTTTGTCTCCACGGCTATGCCACCCTCCCCTCCTCAACCCCTCGGCATTTCACTGTAAAATGCGACCTTCACGTGACCATGGAGGGGCAGCAGGGGTGCCCAACCCCACCGGCCCACTACCACCACTGCCACTGCCACAGATCCCCATTCCCTTTTCACCCCCACCCCCTCACCCCTCGTGGTCCCTTGAGGCAGCTGACAGGGAAAGGCCACCCAGAGGAGCAGCACCTCCCAGAAGGCCACAGTGACAGTTCCATATTATGCCCTGCCCCAGTGATGCCGCCTCCTCAAAAGGGTACACTCTATGAGACATGACAGGACCTCTCTACAGGGCAGGAGGAGCTGGCTTGATGATTTTTTTTTAAATCCTGGGGTGAAGGGAAGACATAGGGGGTACCAAAGTCCTGCTAACCCCCCCAACACTACCTCCCAACATATATATAGCACCATAAAAGCTGCACAAAAAGCCCCTGGGTTTGTCAGGACACCCCACTACACCCAAGACCACACCTCAGTTTGCAAAATACACTCACACACTGGCTTTGTTCCAGAGATGTTGCTAAAGTGACACATAAAAAACTGTAGCACCACAACTACTTTGTTTTCATGGTAAAGGTGTCTGTTGTTCCCTTGGTTACTCTGATGCTAAAAATTATACATTATGTCGGCAGAGCTAATAAGCGTAGCCTATTGTCTTTCACAGACAGTAGTAATGTTCTCTGGGTGTTAAACGTGCCTTTAGTCAGGGGCTTTCTAAAACTGGAACCCCCTAAAAGTGTACTGACTTTAGGCTCCACTTTTATAAATAACCCTCTTGGGGTTTTAAACTGTGAGCCTCTTTATGCACAAAGAAAATTAAAGGTTCTTAGCATAATGAAATTTCAAAAGGCCCAAAAAGGGAAATACCCATGTGATAAAAACAGACTGTGTAATAATAATAATAATAATAATAATAATAATAATAATAATAATAATAATAATAATAAATATGTGACTCTGAATTTCTCATACCCACTGGTTGAGGTCTGCCTCTGACAACCCTCAGGTTGAAGGTGTAGCCTACTTCTTGATTCCAAAGAGAATCTGAATACTCTCACTCATACATGTGAATGTGTAAATCAGAGGGTTAGGGCTACAGTAAGTGTTGACAAGGAGAGAATTGGGATCAGTCCTTTGGTTTACTTGCAATGTTCAAATTTGGTTCACACATTTTATTTTACTTTAGTTACATTTAAGTCCTCATTTATTAGAGTTCTAAAAGCCTTTCTGTTTTCAAAGTCATTCCATATTTAAATAATAATCATATGTAGATGATCATAAGTTATGTCATCCATAAGACTGATGTAAAACCGCGCATCGATCTGTTGGCAAATGCACACAAACTGCCAAAGGAAATATACTGGTGAAAATGTGTAGAAAGCATTTATCTAATCATGTTTGAAATCACCCACTGAGCTATAGAATCAATAAATGTGTTTTAAGGCCCACACCTTATCGTGAGACTTTAACATTAACCTTCCATTAACCATTACACGAGCACTTAATTGCACCTCAGTCAATAATGTTAATTCAGAAAGGCTTTTGCTTCAGTTTTAGAGAAATGTGTATTCATATTATGGTAAAGTGGCAATCCTTGTAAGGGGCAATTAGACAGTAAAAAAAGCAAAGACAGAGTGAAGTATTTCATACTGAGATGAGTTATGACATTGAATGTGTTTCTTTGCACTAATCTAAGTGAGAGGTCAATGGCCTTTAGGACAGTGATACCAAAGTGATGGGGATACCCTCTGTCTCGCCCTAACCTCCCACTCTAATTTGGCCCAGTGGAATACAATAAATGGTGTTCATAAGTGAACATTACTTCCCTGATGATTTCTGGCAGGCCCGATGGAGAATCTACCAGGTCAACACTTATGTCACTTTAAGGGGAAAAATGGGGCTAATTTTGCTCTTTGATCTCTCTTAAATGATAATAGAGGCCAAGAATCGTTATCAGTCCTTAAGGAAAGTAACTCAGAGAGAGTGACTTAGATATATCATTTCTAACATAACCTTAAGTCCAAGAAAGTATACTGCAGTATGCCTGCAAAGCCAAGTGGGCATAACTGTATGGGAGGTGATAAAGTGACTGAGAGAGAAATATCTAATAGCATTTGGCACCATTACAAAAACAACCAGTGCTTATAAAGATGAAAATGGAGGACTCTTGTCTGACACTGTCTCTATAATTTGTGGTTTCTTAAAATATTAATTCTGTTACACTGAAATATTGCATCCTAGCATTTACATTTTGAATCTGAGAAAAACAGGCAAAATCCATTGAAAGCATTATGCAAATACTGGGCATAGCTAATACAGCAAGATGGAATTTCTTAATGAAAGAAAGAAAGCATTGGTGTACTGAGCGGCCTAAACAACAACAGCTGATTACAGAAAAATACAGTAGTGTCAGACTGTGGTTTTTGTGAAACCAAAGCAATGGTCAAATGACATTGCATCCAAACATCATAGAGCACAATCCATGATTTCATGAGCAGAAATACAAGGCCAAACCCCTCATCAGCAAAAAGTGGAAGTGGTTGTGAAGTGGTCAGACCTTAAC
Organism: Helostoma temminkii; assembly: GCA_900302695.1. NCBI lineage: Eukaryota > Metazoa > Chordata > Actinopteri > Anabantiformes > Helostomatidae > Helostoma > Helostoma temminkii. The sequence goes on from OMLM01003642.1 coordinate 15,189, forward strand.
ATAACTAGAAACACATTTCAGTGTTCAGTTTTTCAGAGAATGAAGGGAGCTGGGATTCCTTTAAACACACACAGATTAATAAGTCACTCCTCCAAACTACTACCATTAGAACCAGTTAGCCAGAACAGTCTGGGATATTTTTCTACAAAAACTGACCTGATTGACTGACTTTGTAGTCAGCAGTGAAACACATAGTGGATTTGGTTGGATACAGATAAACGGAATGTGGTGCACAGCCTTTCCTGTGCATGGCATTGTAAATGAACAAAGATGTTTATTCCGACTTTGTCGGAATCTCATTTCATGTAGTAAAAAAAGTTTGGCAGCATGATTCATCACAAAAATCCCAAAAACAGCATGCAGAAAAAAATTTAACATGCAATTACTGTGTCAGACAGTAGGAAGAAATTGCTTCAGCTTACTGAGAGCTCTGTGACAGGTGCATTGTGAGAGAAACGATTCTTACATAGGGGGTAAGTGAATTGTCATTACCTGTCTGTTTCTTATGACACTTGGCTGGGTGCCACCTGATTTGTTACAGGAGTTTAGAATTGGCTTGTCGCCCCCGCTACGGCTGCAGCCGGCTCTCCAGATTAGTGGGGGAAGATATAAGCCTTCTCTTCACAGGTCAAGAGCTCAGTCACTCAGGGGTTACCCATCAGTCAAGCAGGGTGTGAGATTTGTGAAGCTGAGCAGCAAAAATGTAAGCATGATGGATGTTTACTTTTTTCTTTTTGTGCTTATTCAAACATCACATGATGGACAGGCGAGGCTGGAGGGAAAAGAAAGGAAAAATAAGAAATGTGGGACGGCCACTCTCCTTGGAATGCTCGTCGATTCACTGTAGAAACCACAGTGAGAGGGATCAATACAGTATATGTTGCCTCCATTTGCTTGATTAAAGAGAGGGATGGATGGAGTCTGCGAGCTAAACAACTTTATTCCATGGATTATAGAGGGATAGAGGCTTTATTTGTAAAGAGCTGCAGATTAAGAGGAGACAGAGGAGAACTGCAGTGAGCAGAAGCAGGGCCAGTCCTAAGTTCATTAGTGACCAGAGGGATTAGCCCTGAAATGCCTGTATGTCATTGTTGTTACTTCATAAACAGTGTTAACTGTTGGAGCCCTTGTAGCCTGCTTTAACATACTCTCATGTGGCCACTTATTTTAAACAATCTGTTCTGACAGATCTGCCACTAACTTTATTTTTAGGGAGATCATAATGTCCTCTCAGGTCATTACTTAAACTAGGTTTATAACTCAGGCTGTATGTGGTTCTGGAGTAGTCTAGGGCTGCAGTACATTTTTTAAGAATTAACCCCAACAGTGGCCACTGAGAGTACAGTGATTCTGGAAAGTATTCAGACCCCTTCACTTTATTGTGTTGTAATTTTTCACATCTGTGAAGACATGATAAACCATAATTACACAGTTTTTGCGAATGGATTAAATTTCATTAAACTTTGATTTATTAAAATATATTTCCATATTGTTGGACGAAAGACACCAAAGTGGATCATACCATCACTCTATAACATAAGGCACCAAAGAAAAAAAAAGTCTTTTTACTGTAATTACACCAGTCTAGTTTAGTTTGCATTTTATTTATAATTACAAACTAAAGTTGTAATTTTGGGAAGTAGTTACATTAATGATGTCCCTTTTTACACTTTAGCCCCTGCCCCTGTGAATCATGTCTACATGCATGTCTTGCTCAGTTTTACTGCAACAAGGCTTTTTTTTTTTCAAATGTCAAGTGAAGTTAACTTTATCATCAATTTGATTCCAAGCAGCCCATTATAAAAATAAAAACTGTAAAAGTGGTGCCAACCTGCTGCCATATTTGTTTTACAGATGGCTCCTTTGTCCTGTTTGGACTGTGGAAATCTGCTGCTGAGTCAGGTAAACAGGGCGGATGTACAGCAGCGCTGGCCTCTTTCCACAGTGACCCACAGAGAGATGAGAGTCTTTCAATCCACTGACAAAAGTGTTGAGACTCTTTTTATTCCTGCCTGAAATCCGATCGGACGGAAGAGAGAAGTCCCTAAACATGGTGCACTCTGTAAAAGTGTCTCAGCTCCACATGCGAGAAGAATGGCTCCGGCCTCATAGTTAGGCTGCGGGACACACCCAGAGCAGAACAAACATGAGCACTGTCACTGTGTTTGGCATCAGAGTTGACTGAAGTCACGCAGTGCTGACCAGGCCTAGAGGGAGTGACATCAGCAATAGTTTTACTCTATCGTAAAATCAAAGTGAAATCTACTTCAAATATTCACTTTTATTTGGACCATGAACAAGGTTGGATTTCAAATGACATTTTGAGCAGTTGTTCACCAGTTGTGCAGGTTGTTGGTTCACTTCCTGGTTCGTCCTGTCATATGGGGAGAGTCCTTGGACAAGACACTGAACTCTAAGTTCCGCCTGGTAGGTCAAAGCCGGTGCTCAGGAGCTCTGCCATCAGTGTGTGTGTGTGTGTATGAATGGAAAGTGGTTTGAGTACTAACAAGGTAGAAAAGTGCTATGTAACTGCAGACCATTCACATTAATATATCCAAGCAGTATTTCTATATACCAGGCAGAAATGTCTTTAAAATCCTTAAACAGTTTTGTCTAGTGCTTTTAGCATCCTTTTTTATTAGTCTATCATTTTTATGAAAATGTGATGGTTGACAAAAAGAGAATATTAAACAATAATAAAACTCCCTGGAAGCCCTAATCAATTAAAAACTCCAGGGAATAACTGTTAGGGATTAGATGGCCTATGGGCAAAGACATGAAGAAAAAAAAAAGCCTCACATTATATGAATCTGTGCTAAAAAGTGGCACATGAACACACCAGCCAGTGGCCAGCAAGCACATATGTTCTGAACCTGTGTGAGAATAACTCTGCATGACAAAAGTAGAGGTACAGGAAACCATGTTTGTCATTCATTAAGGGAATTAGAAAACAAACAACACCAGTTTCAGTTTCTCAATTCTCCCCATGTCTGCACAGTTTCTCTCCAGGTATGAAACTACCTATACTGTAGGTGTGAATGTGAGTATGTGTCATCCCTGTGATAGACTGGCGACCTGCCCAAGGTGTACCCTGCCTCTTGCCCAATGACACCTGGGATTGGCTGGAGAACACAAGTGATTGGGATAGCGGATGGACGGAATGTTCAGTGCCTTCTTCACTACGTCGCTTGCTTTCATCATTTCTGTTTCTCTTCTTGTGCAGTATTTCGCTAAGCTGAACAGCCATTCAGAGAGGTCTGGTTTGCTGTTTAAAGCCACTGCTGATGCTGAATCCACAGGCAGGAGTCCGACGAGTGCCAACGATGTGGTCCACACCACAAAACAGCTTCAACTATGACATTTGATGTCAACTTAATGAATGAATAAAGTTGAATAAGTAAGGGTAAGTAAATATGTTTCATTTAGTAAAATCCCTCAAATGTTTTCCCCTTTTTTTTATTACCTTATACTGGATATCCCTGGGACATTTCCAGTTCCAGTTTCAGTTCCATGGTACAGTCCTGGTGTTAGTGCAGTAAATGTTCTTTTGCCATGGTGATGCACCCATATCACATTGCAAATGGCACAAAGATGGAGAGATTACCCTGGCTTAATTAGAAATACAATAACCTTCTGGTGACATAAGTCTGAGGCGTCTGTCAGCGTCTGTCAGGAGAGGTGACAATTGAGAGGAGCACAGGGATTGACTCTGGGGGTCCACTCATAATTCTCCCCAAGCTGGAAACACAACAGCTAGTGTTTGTGCACTTCAGTACCTTCAGTTCTTTCTTTAATCCTCAGAGCAACAAACAAAAGTAGACAGACAGACAGAAAACAGCCTTGATAGACAAACCAAGCCGTTTTAAATGACACTTCAGGGTTAGTGACTTGGCCTGGCATTAAGATGACAAGTGTCAGGGAAACATGGTGATACCGTACAGCTACGACTGTGTGTACTTTCCAGAAACATCTAACAGAGGAGGGGCTGTCGCTTTACTCCTGCAGGTGAACATGTGAATCGCCAATACATCATTCTGCAACACTGAAAGATGGCATGTATCTGTAGAGGAATCTGAATCCCTAATGACAATAACACCAACAATGAATTGGGTTTATTGAGCTAAATCAGGTTCAGGATTCTCAGATCATTAGGTGGTAGAAACAATTAATTGTTGCTTTTAGTCTTTTCTGGTCTGATTCTTCTATAACGCTGTCCAACCTCCACAACTCTTCTTCTATGCTTTTCGAAAATCTTTTGTTCGAGCCGTGTCACACTTGTACAAACCTGTGTTGTCAACATCAGATTGTGACAGTGAGGATCTGGATTTCTCTTCCCTTCTTCAGGACGTCCCAGACTCACACACAGTTGACATCCAATTGATTGAAACAACTGACTCTAATTTCACCCTCAGCTGAAGCTGAAGCTAGAGGTTCACATCCTTATGCCATATACAAAGATTTCAGACTGGGTCATTTACTCTTTAGGACATACATAGAAATCTGATTATGGTTTATCTCATTTTTATGCAGACACAGACTGCTCTAATGTGTTTTCCAGTGTGTATGGTAAAAATAAAAAAATATATACATAGGCTATTAATACATTTCTAAAAATAAACAAATAACATTTTACAGTTATAAAAATCCCTCAGTAAATACACTGGCAAGAATAAAGTAAATAAACTCTGTAACCACGCTTTAGTCATAGGTCTTCTGAGTTAGCCACAGCTGATGCAGTTAATGAAAAGCACACTAACACTAACACTGAGTGTTTTATACATTAAGGTAGCTCTTAAACACACTTCCATTTTCATTTCATTGCTTGGACTCCAGGTTTGCTCATAAATCTCATGAGATAATATATTGTTTGTTTATATGTGTGACTTTGGTGAAGCTCAGATCACACCACAAGACTAATTTATGCAGAAAACCAGGAAATTATAAATAGTTCACATACTTTTCCTTCTTCTTGTCATTAGTCCATGTACCATAATGTGTTATGTAAATGTAAAGAAAACATCATTTTTCATGCATGTAGAAATTTTGTTTTAAAAGGCTGAAATTATCATAGTTTGTTAAACTGCATAACACTGGATAAAATCGAGGACCCTCAAATCTTGTGCTATGACAGTGATAATAATAAGAAGAAATAGTTGTATTAATAACAAATTTAACAGAATCCCATGCAGCCAGTACTAAGCACAGCATGTGATGATTTACACCAACAAATAAAATAATAAACCCACAGCTGAGGACATGATGTTTCTCCCTGTGTGAAGAGGATTTCCACTGTAGCAGCTCAGTCAGTGGTGGATCCGTCTCTTCTTTGTTTCTCTCTTCCACTTCATGAATCAGGTGAAATTTCTGCCTAAGAGCTCACTAAGTGCATCTTTAACAGACACACGCCGCTCTTTTCACTGATACTTTCGCAGCCAAAGCTGGTGTGGAGAGGGGATGGAGAACAGAAAAGAAAGTGGATATACCAGGTGGCTGTACACTCGAAAATCTCATTATGTTTTCAGGGACACACAATGCAAGACAAGGTGGTGAAGACTGGGTGACAAAGACAAGCTCCTTCCTCACTTCCCTTCACCTGGAGAGGGCCTAAAACAGCAGCCAGGGCAACTGTGAATGGCAACAAATTTACTGAATCAAAGAAAAAAAAACTATAATTTTTGTGGCATTGTTTGTGAAGATGAGTCATGTTTCAGTTTTCATTACTAAAAAAGAACACATCATCAGTACTGTATGTTTAAATCTCCTGTTCTGTTACTTCTACTTTTAGCTTAACACTTATAGTTTAAGATGTCCCTCTGTGGCTGCCCCAGAATTCATGTCCTGGACTGAGTGACAGACAATGCTCATTTAAAACACAAAAGCACATAGACTCTCATTCAGACTACAGCTGCCCTCTTTCAGACCTGTATTCTAAAGCCACTTTCTGTTGTCCCCTGCTCAGGTTTTTCCCCACGGAGGGAAATAAAGCTGGGCCCCAATGCATTGCATTTGGTGTGAGGGGAGAGAAAGACTCGCCTGTTTGAAATAAAGAAGGAAAAACCTCTCCACTGAGAGGACACCTTAGAGGTGCACCTTTTGCTTTGTCCTGGGCAGTTGGCTGGAAAAATGGAAGGCAAAGTAGGAGGGGAAACATCATGCAGGTGGGCGATTCGTCCCTAATGTGTTTATGAAAGATTCTTTGATAAAAGGGGGGAGAGAACGTCTGCCGAGTCCCAGTGAGCTTTTTGTAGCTTTTCCCCCCCAAGTTTCCGATTTAGCACCCTACAGGCGAGCGCCTCGTGTGCCTCCAACCACCCCACTTACAAAACATACAGTGCGTGTGTTTGTTGTGGAAGGTAAGCCAAACTGATTTACCTTGTTGGTTGAGGTTGGGGATTCACCTGACAGGAAGAGACTAGACCTCTGTTCCTCCATCAGCTAATTCTTGATATAGATTGGGGGAAAATACTAGCGTTGTTGTACTGTTGATTATCAGTACAAACCTTATGGCTGTCACTTGCGGCAAAGCTGAGTTTTAAGTGCAGAGACTCGCTAATGTTCCTGTATTTTTCAGTACTGTCACTATGTAAGAAACGAAATATGAAGCTTAAACAAGTTATAAGTTATAAGTTATAAGTTAAGTTACAAGATATAAGTTTTTCATTTTCTCTGCTTTGTGTAGTGTCATATTTTTATTCCACTGTTACCTGATGGATCTGGTTATAAGATCCATCTTGTGTTTGGAATGATGATGGAGCTGAATGAAGTTCTGTGAAACGTTCTGTTAAGCTGCTGTTGGCATGGAGCTAAACCTTACTTTTCCTGGTGCCTGGTGTTACTATGAGATACACTTTTAGAATTAATTATTTACATTATTTACATTTATAATGCTTTATAAATATTTGAAAATACAGTATGTGCTTATTATTTCAACTTCTCTATACTGGCAGCTCTTACCTGTAATTGTGTGGTGTATGACTCATTTATTATAATTAATATGACTACATAATAATTAGCAAATATTTTACTACTGTCACTCAAATCACACAAAACATGACATCACGTGAATCACACATGAAACATGACAACAAAACAATTTTCTTTCTATATTTAAAACTCTTTATGTGAAACCAAATAATCAGTTTTACTGGCATCATTTATTGTCAATGTGCAACAATTATTAAGCGGCAGATTAAATACATGTTCATAGACATCAATTCTTCATTAACATTGTTGCACTCAGCAGCAGCATTAAAAATGAACAACAAAGGCTACATCTGGAAATTACAGTTTTGTATTCAGAATTATTGGAACTAATATCTTGCATGTGCTCTACCTCAGTAAGAAAGATTATTGCAATGACAGTGACCAGAACATTTTGCTTCACTTCAATTTAACATTTTGTTCGTTTTAATAGAATGAATTAAATGTTCTAAAGTGGCGTTGAAGTACAAAAGCCTTATCTCAAAACACACGGGTCCATTTTACATTTATGAATATTATGTTATCAGATTATTATCACAATTAATCACTTTAATGTTGTTGCTGATAATGAACTTAATAATTGTAAATTAAAATACATCGTATGTTGCTTGTGAGCGTGGATCGATCCAGATGATTATTCTGTGTTTTTGTGTTATTGATTCTTAAAAATATCTAGTGGTAATCAAACAAATCTATATCTGTACAGTACTTTAAGTAAATGTACTTAGTTACATTACACCACTATTCTTAACATTATCAGACAGTTAACATTACCATGAGTGTTTCAGACACTTATTATCGTTTTAGGTCATCTTATATTAAACATTTGGAATGGTTACAGTGGTATAACTTATGAATATAAGTTCTGAAACATGTTTGTGTTAATTAATTAGGTATTATGTATTATATATTGTTTATTTAATTGAGGAATATATAGTCCATAATTCATGCTGAAATCAACAGAGCATAAACGTTACTGGGAATAATTTCAGACACAACCTCAGTCTTCAGTCTTCATTTACTCATTTGCTCAAGTATTAAATAAAGTAAAAAAATGAGGTACTTGAGTATTTCTACCATATGCCTCGTTCACTCCACTACAATTTGAATGAAAATGTACTTTTACTCAACATTTACTTTAGTTATTTTTGCAGATGCAGATTCTTAATAAAAAAGAATAAATGGTGATATATTATTATAGATTAACCATTTGTAAGTACATAAACACTTAAAATCAGCTTTATCCTTACCAGCTGCTGCTGTTTGTTCTTTTATTTAAGTCTCTACATTAACACAAATCTTTACTGGTCTTTACTTTTATTCATTACTATAAATTAATCAACCATATTTTCCACCTTTGACAGTTTGTGTAATCTGGATTACGCTTGCACATTTATGTCACCAACAGAATCAGACTCAACATGGTTAAAAATACTTTTGTACCTTATGTACATTTAAGAGCATCTCCATAGCACTTGTAGTGGAGTATTGTTTTAGGCAAATACTTTTTTCAATTTTAATTGAGTATTGAGTTTGTGTACTTCTACTACCTCTGGTCATAATAAGCTAAAGAACAACAAAAAAAAACATTCAGGGATTGTGTATGGTTTTTTTAGACTGTGCAAAATGGCTTTTGTTAAAACATAACATGTGGCTGTCACCTGTCAATAATCTGTCCCAGAGCTGTGGTCCAGTCTCCATGTACAGTCGGGAACACTATCAGACTGATAGTGCCACTGAGTGACAGACGATCAGCTGCAGCAGACATTAGCCAGACTCAGCAGTCAGGGCATCAGCGCGGGGAGAATAAAAGCGCTTCACTAGTTTTAAAAAGGAAGAGGAGGCTTTGGAGCAAAGGGGAGGGGTCCATTTTTATTATTGCATGAGGCACATTCTCTTTTTGCCGTGTATCAGAATACAGGATGCACTGTCTGATTTCTGTTCCCTTGCAACTATCTTGTCCCAATTCAAACCTCTTGTGGTTTATGTGGCTGAGATCCTGTTTCCTACGGAGCCACCTGACCATGAAAAGAGTGTATGTGTCACGTTGCTGGAGAGCCAGCAACTCTGACAAGCAGCTGCTCTTTACAGCCACAGAAACACATAGAGGACACGAGAGCAGAAAAAGCATGGAGGGAAAAAAAGTCTTAAAAAATCAATAATCAATATTTACAAAGTTGGGTTAAGTAAGAAAGAAAGGGAACTAAGTGTTTAATGTATATTTCTGTGTACTAAAGTGGGGAAATGGGACAGTGCTGCATGAGGCTTATTCTGCAACGTTTTTCAGAGAGGAAGATGTTGTGTACAATACATTTCCAAGTTAAAAGGAACCCCACAGATCCGGTGACCTGGCCTATTGTTACCAGTGAATGTGACTGGTTTCTATCAGGAAGGAGGATAAAACCTCTGGCTTGTGGGCAGAAGCAGGTGTCTTTTGTCCTTTAATGAGCCTAGTCACCTTATGACAGCTTATTAAAGGACAGTGAGACATATTATTGACGATACAACCAAAACACTTTGTGTAAAATTGTAATATTAGTCTCACTGTTTTGAATCAGGAACACATGCCTCTGTTATTCCAGTTATGTGAGCACAGTGTTACAAACAAAAGCTAGTAATCTTCTTTTATACATGATTATAGCTGTATTTTTATATAAATATGGTTTGAATCCAGGTCCAGTAGAGAGAAACTCAATCTTGTGCATACACAGTTCTATATTTTGATATGAGTGAAAAGTGGCTTCTCACCAAAATACGATAGCAATGTCATTTCCACAGGACTTAAGCAGTGACATAAGTCACAGTCTGAAGCACTGCGTACAAACTTTATTGTTTTATTGCCTTAATGAGCTGGGGCTACACATCCCTTACACTGTCCATTCCTGTTCACTATTTCGGAAAGGCATTCCAGGTGCACTGTAAGAGTCAGAAATGGTTTGCAAATGAATTTGGAATTAAAGTACGAACTCTGCTTGAAATCCATACTCACCCCATTCATATCCTCTTATGCTGTTCCTATCAACCCAGTGACACAGTAGAAAGAGACGAGTGAATAATGACTTTCACTTTTTAGTTAATGGTTGTTATGTGGACTATAGATATAGTTCAGCAGTAGATTCATTATCTGTGTCTTAATGTGGTGAGTCTCCAATACTGTTGTTACTATTATGTAGTTTTTGCGCCCAAACCTCAGCACAGTTTAACCATGACAAAAAGGCCAGGAGTGTGTAGTGTACTCGCCCCTACCTGTGCTGCTGATAAAAACAGACAACAGGTCACAGAACTGCATGAAAACACCCCAGTCAGGAGATACCACAGGATTCTATTATTATTATTATTGTTTTAGTTTTATCTTAGTTACATCTATCTGAAAACAGTTTTCCTGTCTAGGTGTTGATTCTTTCGCTCCCACTTGTTTGGCTCTGAGCCACACCTCTAACTGGTTAGATAGAGAACCAGTCGGAGCATTTTTTTATATCTAGCCAATAGTCTGTCCAGCAAGCTGACATATTGGTCAGCTAGTTGGATTTTTACCCCATTAAAACAGCTGATTTTGATGCCATCCTTTACTATTAAAGTGGGGCAGTGAGGAAGACATTTTTATTAGAACAAGAGCATGATGTTTTTTTATCTTGGAAGGACCATATTCATGAATCCCAGTGACTCATTTTACCTCTTGATGCTCCTCCTAGAAAACAGAACATGCATCATTACAAAACATTTTTCAGATAAAACATCTTTAATAGACTCTTGCCAGAGTTTCCTTGAAGAAACCAGGTCAGACCCTGGTCCCTGTGATGGGAACTCTCACTGAACTCTGATCTCTGTCTGTGCGGTGACTGAGGCGCTTGGTTGTGCTGCATTTAAAGGCAAGTGACTCTACAAGGTTTTTAGGTTTGATTTCACGTTGCTCACTACCTGGTCATTCACTGCCTGGACAGGACACTCCATGGCCAGAAAGGTTTCCCTTACAAAATGGTTACATGCAACCCACAGCTTACACCCCAGCACCTCTCCATTTTTTATGTTGAGGTCTAAATGAGGGAAACGACTCCCTGCTAAGGCACTGTGCAGAAGTCGTTTGCTTATGCATGGGGACTCTATCCACTGGGAGAAGCTAATTATCTAATATCGGCCAGTCAGTTGTGTGCATACTTAGTCGGAACAGTCAGTAAACATGTCAAAAGCCAGACAAATAAAGATGCACGGGTAGAGTACTTGACAAAAAGAAGAACATCAATCAGTAAAAAATGTTAAGAACAACACACTGACAGACATTCATTATTGTTGATGCTTCTAAACATCATCCTCAGCCTTATAATCACCTTTGTCTGTGGCTAATTATTATCATTACTATGAACATTACTGTATGTTATCATCAGCTGATTTACAGCATCAGAGCAGTAGGCAAGAGTGGCACTTCCACACACTAAATTAGTGGTTAGTGTTTTTGTTATTTAGCAGTGCAGAAGTGTTTTCATGTTTTCTACACTGGTCTTTTATGTTTTTATGCCAGTAGCATGTTTTCTTCTTCTTTCTCTGCTTTTTCAGTTGTTTTTCTGAATCTGCTCCTCCTGAGCCACAAGGAATCAATAAGCAGCTGAATGACATTAGTATGGATTAGATGTGTGCAGCCAGTGATGTCATAGGCTGTGTTTCATGCATGTCAGTCTGCAGGCTAGACTGTAGGCTCTCAGTGACAGCATTGTTAATAAATCGAGCACAGTTAGTCCTAGTTCTTTAGGAATTAAGGTCTAACCTTCCAGCAGTGTTTCTGGGCTGCAGATATACTTGGCAACTATCAAGATGTGTCATGACTGAAAATGATGGATATATTAACTTTCTGTCCTTCCAGCACTTTGGTCCTCATGTTTTCTTAACAACAACAGACCATATGACGTTTATGAATCTAGATTCTATCGAGAAGTTTCACACCACTTATTAAATTCCATCCCTTTATGTCTTCAGAGTAATATTGATCATTTAAAGAGCTGTGGTTGTATAGTGGATATTTGTGTAAAAACTAAAAGAGACTTTAACAGAGAAAAAATTCTGTAGCCAAGTTACAAAAGCATCAGAAAAACAAATACTTCCCCAAAGACTGGCGATATGCTTGCTATTAACAATGTGGGTGGGCAGGTAACATGGCACTGAGAAGTTTCCCATGGTGTCATGCAGTTCCATGTTGGGTGGAACTACTGCCCCCAGTGGGGGGCTTCGTATAAGGCCCGCACTTACCATTTATACTGTCGTCCCTGCTGTTTTCGTCCGTCGTGCAATCAGAAACATTGTTAAAATTTCCTCATTGGAATACCTAGTTCTTTCCTTTCACATTGTACAAAAACCAAAAGTTTTCCTCCTCTTCTTCTTTTGCTTCTAAGAACGTACGTTCACCAAGAAGACATTTTCTTTTCAGCTAGGGATGATTTTGACCTTGTCTGCCCCCATGTGACTGTCCTTTCAAAACCCTTCACACATGAAATAGGCGAACAATGGCGCAGATGACGCAGCTGTAAACAACGTACATCCATCGCTCTACAGCCAGTATACCCATAGCCTTAAAATACTATTGCTAGCAGTCTAACCCCGAAAAGTGTTTAAGTCCGAGCACAGCGGATCAGCTGAATAAGTGAATGTAGAATTTCTACATATTTACAGGAAATAAATGATTAAATGATTAAAGAGAATTTATTGGAATAACAGATATTTCTAAACTCAACACAACTACATAAAACTTTAATTAATACAGAAATGTTTCAGTCACAGGCTACATTGCAGAACAAGAGTGAGGCTTTGAATCATTGTATTGCCACCTGTAAAACCAACCAACTTCATAATAGAAACGTGAAGATGCGAATATGTGTTGTGTGAGGAAATGCTCATTTTTGAAGAGCTGCTGTTTTACCAGGTGGAAATCATTTTCAGCAGCTGAACTCTTGTGACTGTGCAGCTGCAGTTATACGATTCTCTGATATCTCTTCTTTGAAATTATTCAAAAAGGCCAAATGTGGGCAGTTATTTCAGACCTGGCTGGTTAATCTTTTTTGTCAGCAGAATACAGCAATGCCAATTGCTGCACAAACTGTATTCAAATCATGGTCATCGAGTTACATAGCGTGGACTCGCTCATCTACATATATATAACACAAAACACCTGAGAGCTGCGAGAACATTGTGCACAAATATACTTCAAGTAGTGGGAAATAAACGCAATGTGGCAATTTTCTGTGACTTCTGTGAATTTACTTGTCATTTCTGAAAGTTGAAATAGTTGTGACACCGAATGCATGTTTTATTCTGATCTCAAAAGTCAAATTGCTGCCAATTGGAAAATTAAATATGGACTCCAACAGACATGACAGTTATTAACCTGGGTAAGCAAATGGATACAGTTGACAATAAAACTAATTTCCATGGTGAACAAAGACCATTTTGACTTGTGGATAAAGTCGGTCTGTATGAATCAATGAAATAAACATAAGTGGGACGAATTTGAGCTAAGTTCCCACTTAGATTGTAACAGAATGTGCTGCAGCTGAAGCTCCTCTCTTATGGCCTTGTGCAGGCACTGTATATGCCTGACAGGCAGTGAATACACCAGGCTCTGCTACTATCTATCATATCCTATTGTATTCTAACAATGCATTGTTAATCAATTCAGTATCTGAGTACAGATGAGCTCCTGCAGAGAAAGGGTTTTGTGGGGAAAGTATTAAATATCACAAGATTTTATTGCTCTCCTTTCATGCAGATTCACAAGGTTGCCGGGCTGTTTCCTGATGTGGTATTTAAGCCTCCACACAGTATTCACAGCCTCAGTCTATTGTGCAGCAAAGAAAGACAGGGAAGAGCACAATGTGTTAACCAGTGTGCAATGCGGGCTTCACAATTACACAGTAGAGATGAATACCCTTCATCCTTCACATGACTGGGACGTGCTGTAATCTTGTAGAAAGTCTTCCCTTGTTTGATCCTGTTGTGTTCTTGTCTTGGCTATTCCATCACATTTACTATATGTACGTACTTCTGCTTGTCTAGATACATTTCGTAACAAATGTAAATGCAGCGTGGGCTGTGTGCATGTTGTTTTTCCAGCTCAGAATCGTCACATTGCTTTAAATAACACACAGAGAGCAGGATGGGTCTAATCGCTGGATGCAGAGAACGCAAGACTTTCAGCCTGGACACTACATTTATCCTCCCACATGCAACCAAATTACCACAGAGACTGTTGATATTTTTTTTCAATCTATACAGCATAAGACACTGTTGTATCCAAATGCTTGACCACCTTCTGGGACATGAAATAAATCCAACTTCTGCAGCAAACACTTTAAATGGTAATATCACTGTATCACTGGTATTTATTTTCTTTCTTTTTATATTTCTTATTTTAAAGTGTCAGTTTTTAAAATGTTTTTAAAACAATTTATTATATTGTGTAAGACACAGTTTTCTTTACAAATTCTTGAATATACACTGCTCAAAAAAATAAAGACACTTAAACACACATCCTAGATCTCGATGAATGAAATCTTCCAGTTAAAAATCTTTCATTTTCTTGAAAGAGGTGTGAGAGAGAGTGAATGGTTGTTTGTCTATATGTGGCCCTGCGATAGGCTGGCGACCTGTCCAGGGTGTACCCCGCCTCTCGCCCGTATGCCGGCTGGGATAGGCTCCAGCACACTCGCAACCCTTACTGGGACTAAGCGGTATAGAAAATGGATGGATTGATGACCAATGAAAATCAAAATCATTATCTCAAGGAGGTCTGGATTCAGAATCATACTCAAAATAAAAGTGAAAAAGTCAGATCACAGGCTGATCCAACTTCTGTGGAAATTCCTCAAGACAATTCAGAATGAGGCTGTTACCATCACTGTGCAGACTGACATTTGCCAGAGAACACCAGGACTGGCAGACTCGCCATTGGCACCCTGTGCTCTTCATGGAGAATCTGTCAGTCCTGGTGTTCTCCTACGCCCCCCCCATCTCCTGGTGTACAGACCTGTCTCCTGGTATCTCCTACATGCTCTCTGAGACACAGCAAACCTTCTTGCCACAGTGTGCATTGATGTGCCATCCTGGATGATCTGCACTACCTGAGCAACTAATGTGGGTTGCTTCATGCTACCTCGGAAAATCAGCCATAAAGCATTAAGACAGGGAAATGGTCTGTGACCACCACCTGCAGAACCATTCCTTTATAAGGGTTCTCTTGCTGATTGCCTCTAATTTCCACCTGTTGTCTGTTCCATTTGCACAACAGCAGGTGATCAGTGTTGCTTCCTAACTGGACAGGTTGATATCTCAGTGTGATGGACTTGGACTAACATTGGAATGATATGTGTTCCCTTTATATTTTTGAGCAGTGTACATTAGCAGTCAAACATTTGGACACACATAGGAATGACCATGTTTTTTCCAGAAACAGATCATTCATTGCTAAAGGGTTTTCTAATGATTAGTTTCCTTTTAGATTAATACACTTGCATTAGCAATTTGTTGCATTTGTTGATTATAGGCATCTGTCCATTTATGCAATTATTTATTTAAGAAAACAATAGTCACTTACAATATTAACAATATTAACACTATGTTTTTCTGTTCAATCTGATGTTATGAATCAGCTTTTCTTTCAGAAACATTGTCATTTCTGTGAGTCCAAACTTTTGACTAGTAGTGTATATAAAAGAAAAGATCCAGAAAATTTTTGTCAAAATTCCAGTAGTTCAACTCATTGTTTGACTTAAGTCAAATTTATTAAATAAAGAGATCTGAAACTTAAAACTACACACTGTGAGTTGAACAGATTTGAAATGAGCCAAACCTTCATATTTACATTAAGTTGAGTTGATTCCACTAATGAAAGAAATTCGGCAACTTTTTTCAGATTTTAAGTGAAAATTCCTGAATCAACTAAAGTGATTTGTGGTGGTTTCAGAAGGCACAGAGAAATATTCTGCTGGTTGAAGCATCAGGCAGTTGCAAACAATGTATTTTATTGCTTAATGTGGAAAACATGTTTGCAGTATTGTTCACAAGTTACTTACTTAATGCTTTAATGCCTACGTAATGGGTTTTGACATTTGGTCACTTCACACATAACATGTTTATCATTTTAACAATCTCTCTTTAACATGAATCAAATTGCTTCTGTTGTCTAACCTCAGGAGTCTACGGGAGACTGTGCTGCTGTATAAATATGAGGCAACAGCTAGGCAATATCTCGATACTGTAGTAAATATGACATTTTTGGACAAATATGTGTTTTATGCCAGCTACCATTTTTTGTCATTTGCAAAAAGGGTGCATTTTCTGCTGTTATGGGGGCACTCTGTCGATGATTTCTTCTATGGATTCTATTAGAGGGTAGGAACAAAGGTTGCATTTGTTCGTTCGTGGTGTGACAGTCTTACACATATCCCCCACCAGCCATCTCCTCTCCTTCTATTCTGTTCATAAATGTAAAGCTTCAGTAATTTAAAAAATTTATCAGTAGCATCAGAACATAATTGAACTAGTGTATTAAGTTATCTATGAAAACGTGATAGCGTTTGTAGTTTGCAGGTGTTTTTCGAAATGGTTGCGTAAGAACACAACAAGATCAGACAAGAATAGAGACTGAGAAAAAGCCTCCAGAATGCTCTTTGAAATGACACTTTAATAGACTACTGAGGCCAGCACACACACCTGAAGTTGCTACAATAACGTTTTTCTCTCTTTTCATATGAAGATGATTGGTGTGACTTGACATGGCACCAGTCCCCTCAGTCCCTTTTTAAAATTGTTACCAACAACCAGACAGTGCTGAAAGACACAGCCATTGTGCCTTTCTGACCAATGATATTTGCATCCCTGCTCAAGTGTTCCATAGAAGGGTGGGTATGTTGAGGCAGAAACTGAGATGTGGGTGTCATTTCAAATGTCATCGTGCCATTTGCTGCTTACTGTTAAATGTATGCAAAGGCCTGCAATCTGTTAGCTTTTACAGGGCCTCAGCACAATTAATTCAATGTTCTTGATCTGCAAATAGAGGAGAGCTGTCATCCCCTGCATAGATGTCTGAGCACTGTTTTGCTGCTGAATGGGAGATAGGTCCTTTATGATTGCCATGAAAGGTGAGCTCAGCCTTCCTCTTGAAAAGACAAATGCACAGAAAAGGAGAGGATTTACCCCTGGGAACAAAGGAAACTACAAAATCACTTCTGTTTTTCAGGGGCTCCTTTTGACAAGAACACCCAAGCCAGATTCTTAAAATAGAAAGTTAACAGCTCATGTCACTCAGCTGCTGACAAGCAGAGGATAAGAAGCCTTGCTATAATCTCTGTGTGTTGTATCTGAATCCCTAAACAGGCTCCTGAACAGGGACGGGACAAACTACAGTGGCAGGGCATTTATGGAAGAAGGGGGTTCTACAAGCTACTAAGTGGTTCCTATCTGCTTTGGAGAGCTGGCTCTCAGTGCACTCTGACTCATGCTGACACATGCACTTCAGCGACAAAGCCCAGAAATGTGGTTTCAGTCGTTCAATGAATAAAGTGCAGATTGGATAGCCTGTGATCCTAATCAACTGTTTAATATGTGCCAGTTCACCTTTGTTACAATGCTAAACTGTTTGGGCTTTGTGTTAAATAAATCTCCTTTTGCTGGATAACAAGTACTACATTATTACTTTTTTATATAAATTTATGACATTTGAATTTACAACCATAACATTTCTAATGACTTTCTAGTAACACGAGTTAAACTATTTTAAAAATATTTTTTAAATTAAAACTGAAATATCCTATGCTGTTTGTGATGCTCTGTTTTAAAATAATGATGGCTGTTCTGAATTTTAAAATGATTTGTCTCTTTTCTCTAATTATGATACAGTATGTTTCTATGTTTGTTCAGCTACTGTCTGCTGGTGCAATCGTGGCAGAGAAAACAGCAACAGTCACAGATACGTAGATGTACGTTTTTCCCTTAACATTTTCCGTAACTGTTGTAGTGATTCAAAGCTGTTACTGAGATGTACTCCATGTGGGATTGCATCTTGTGTATGATTAATGTTCATTTCTGATTATGTGCACTACATAGGGTATGCAAAATCATCATAATGTGCAAAGGAACTCATAGTTAAGAGCAAGTATATCCCCATGCCACCTAGACCTCAGTTGTGTTGTGGCACAGTAGAAGGTGAAATGAAGCAAAAGTACTGCAATCAGCTCAGAGCAGACCCACAGCTCGTCACACTGGTGTGAAAGCACATCCGCAGAAACAGATGCCTTATTTGTCTTTTCACTTTTGATACCTGTTATAATCCTCAACCACCTTCCGATTAGAACATTGTGACAGACAAGACAGAAAGAAAACTTGGAAGTAAGAGGGAGGAGAAGAAAGATGAATGAGTGGCTTTTGGTAGCTCTGTAATCCAAAATGTCTATTCTGCTGATGGATATGAGTAAAAATGAGAATATGTTTTTATTTATAGTCAACATATCTGTAAAGAACCAGTATTTATTCTCCACCAAAATATCAGATCTTACAGTAGAGCGTCCAGCTGCCGTGACTACAGTATTAGTCTTGTATGTTTATGTTGTATTTAGGCGCTCACTGCATTTTCTTAAGATTATCATCTGACTTAACAGAAAATATAAATATATATATATTATATATATTATTATATATATTATTATATTATCATAAAACT